>OX459064.1:6123167-6386764 GCA_949775005.1 Orthosia gothica | reverse complement strand
ACATTCGCACGAATATTTCAACAGTGCCCATATAAATCTAGAAGATATCGCTCCCAACTTTAACAAAAGGGTTAAACAGAACTATTTACGACAGCATCTTTCATCTCAACTAGAGTTGAAGTGCCATTTGAAATCACACCTAATTGGTATGCCCTCTCTGTGGAATAACTGCAATTTATTTCCATACTCTATGACTCAAGTGTGATTCATGCATTACTATTGACGCCACGAGTGCAGAATAAAACAAAGGGTCGTGTACTGAACATTTCCATTTTAAGAGAATCGGTTAAGTTGTGTTACAAATCAGTGTCGCTTCTGATCTTTGTTTTGGTAAATTGTTTTCAGATTTTGGTTTTGTGTTCCGTTACACGGTTGTTTTAGAATTCTATTCATGACTAGATGTTGCGTTACTATTTGTTCATTGTAAGATAATTGAACTAGTTACTGTAAGCCTATTGGTATGGTAACCAGCGCTGTTGGTAATTAGCTAACGTTGCATAAAACCCTCAATCCATACCAACTGCTGAATATTCTTAGTCTTGCATTGCATTATTAGAATGGCGCAAGTATGCTTCGCTTTCTAGCAAAATAATCGCTTAGTGCAGATCCAGCGGTGAGTGATGGAATGCTGTCTGAAACTATTTCATGTTGGTATTTCCTAGTTTCGAATTTTGCCAATGGTTTCAAATTTTGGTAAGTCATCATCAGTCATCATCAATTGTTAGCTTCACAAATGGTCAAATAAGTCGAAGAGTTCATTAATATTTAACCATAGATAGAGTTAATAACTACGGATCAAAAAACTGGGCCTTAGTGGTACAAATGAATGGTACAGGCGAAAGATATTATTATGAGCAAACTATGATTAATAATGCCACCAACTGACATCAACACAAAATTAATTCCCCGCGTAATTGTAAACATCAAAATCAAAGGGAACCACAAACGTCAGTTTGCTGTTACCCACAGTACAAAATTCAGAACCCTTTGTGACAGAAGCATTGTTTTCTCGTAATTTATAATATGTCACAGTACTGTATGAAAGACAGGTAATTTCATGTGTCGCTATTATTCTGAAACAATGGGGGAGTGTGTGTGACAGTCCATTAGGGTAGGCCATCATACCGACAATAGAGAGTCTATCTATATCACGTTATTAATGATTAATATCGAAAAACATTGATAGTGTTGGGTTTCGATATTAATTGTCTCGGCCATTTGTCTTTTAGTGGTGCTGTATCGTTTATTGTTTCGTTTCGTAATTGATATTATTGTTGTTTATTATAAGGACTACCTACCTTTTATTGGAGAAGTTTTTTTTTAAGACAATGCGAGACGAATTACAAATTATACTGGCAAATGTAGTGGAAAAAGGTTTTGAGTATTAATGTGGATGGCTATAAGAGGATAGGAACACCAAAGAACCGATGGATGTACTTTAAGAAACATGCTATAAAATACAAACGGGCTGATTATTTATTATTTGTTATGGGGAAAACAAACAGTAGTGAAATACTTAATAAATATACTACCGCATACATTTTCCACAGATTACCACTTAAACTAAGACAAAATGATTAGCAAACGTAAATTGTAGTCAGGGTATGTAGAAAAAATAGAAGCTACTGTTGAACCTTTAAAATGGACTGATATTGAATAAGTATAGAAGAGGAAAAACCATAATGTTTCGCTGATCCCAAATAAATTGGGACAAAAGAATAATGACGTTGAAATTAAATTGTTTCTTGTTATAATAATATATCTTGAATTATCATTAAAAGATCATTACTGATATTATATTTGAACCCAATTAGAACAAATAGATCAAATAGTGTAAATCAAGTCAAACATAATAGTTTATTTCAAATAAACCTTATAGGTAGTTTTGAATTGTCAAACAAAAAGAAGATGGATCTAGTTGCACGTTCGCAAGCATCAGTAGGTTTCTATGGAGAAGAATGTGCAAGAAACTCAACGGACACACTTTTCCATCAATAAGTTTTCATTACAAGTATTTAGTTACATTATTCTTGTTGGAAAATACCATATATAATGATTTAAAATAACTTGCACGTAAAAACGTCTAGAGGAAAATAAACAAACTGAAAATATAATAATGAATTAAAAACAGGCCCTGGCAACAAAGTTATGATCCATCCCAACTGATAGCACGATAAATTGGTACGGATCGAGTGTGATCCTGCATTAATAAGGAATGCTCAAACCTAATCACGCGAGCAGATTATGAAGGATTGAGCTAAAGGATTTAGATGCTTAAATAATTACCTTACCTGTTGTTCTTCTTCTTCTTCATCGTGTCGATGATTCCATTTTTTTGTTTTTAATTTAGATGTTGTGCTTCGACCAGAACTCAGCAACGTCGACAGCCCTAGCGCTGGCCTCGCACAGGTCATTAATGGTGCAGGTGTTTGTGCACAGAGAGCACGACAACAGATGGGGCATCGTTTGCGGTGCGGTTCCACAGTCGCACTGTGGCTGATCGGAGTACCCCCATCTGACCAGGTTGTACCTACAGCGGCCCACTTGGCTTCGCAGCCTATTTAGGGTTGTCATATTACCTGTTGTTACATATAATAATTACGCTAAGGCTTGCACCACAAATCACTAGGTAAATGCATTTAGCGATAAAATAAAATAAAACATCGTTCTGCTTCTGACAATGTTTTGAAAATGATAGACATAATAGTTTTTTAAAAGTTTAGCTTTCAATGCATTCAGTGATTTTTTGTGCATTTTTTATATTTGCAGGCAACGCTGCAACAATCTATTTAACTATCAAGTACCATTTATGAAAATTAAGTGCAGATTTTTGCAGTGGAATCTTAGGCTTTATGAAGTTGTATCTAAACTAAGATTCAATACGTAGGTACAATGTACATTCATGTATTTACTGACAAATACACTTCGAAGCTATACCTGTCTATACAAATGTAGATACATGAGTTTCAAAGCTTTCAACATAAGCCTCTTCAAGTAATGGATAGGCGTTCACGGTCCAATTGAAATCTATAGAATAATAAAATCCATTCAAATCCGACACTATCCAAAACAGGAAACAAACACGATTTACTTAGAAAACGTGTTCTTAACAACATAGATGTTACTATTGCACGCAATGTCCCTTGAGAGGAAAAAGGCAATACTGTTGAAATACAAAATGGCGTAAGTTCTACACTAACACTATTTCCTTACGTCATTATAGTCATACACTTCAGTAATTACAAATTATAATCACCTATATAGGTTTTCTAAAACTAAAAACGACTTAACCACCTTTAGACCAAACGCAAGGCAGAATCATAATAATAAGTAGAGTTCAAAATCGAATTTTTCTCCAAACATACGCCTTTTCATAGATCACATAGTCAGAATAGTGGTGTTACAATTGAAACACGGTGACGGGAGTTACAAAGGAACATTGATTTACATCTCAATCCACTGTTTTCTTAGAATTTTTGCGTGTGTTTTCTCTTCCCTAATTCGGTTTGTGCACAATGTAACTGGGTAATGTTGGAGAATACTGATTCTGTGCAGTCTTGTTAGGATTTTCGTAGAAAATGTTTATCAATTGATTGATCTATTACAAAACTTTACTAGAATTCTCTGCGGACGCATTTATTAGGAAAAGTAATTGATATATTATTCGGTTTCCAATTTGAGCTTATACTTGTAATTATCATGATAGGCAACACAACGGATTGATTTTGCCGTTCAACACGGCAATGCTCGTCGTTCAGGGCACGTTTCCCATTGACATCGATATAGACAAATTTTTTGTTGCTTAATGAACACTTTTCGCTCTCCAGTTTGTATATAGGTTTGTTTTGTTATTAGTGTTATGTTTTAGAATTGTAAAATATTATCTATACATATAGTAAAAGCTGCCGCATTACAGTCTAAATCGGATAACGATATTAATTGGATACTATAGACATCATTTTTTTTTTTAATTTATCTTAGTTTTTAATCATGGTCTGGCAGTTTGAGTAGTTTATGCGGCGGTATAACAATTGGACATGAAGTTTAAATAAATAAAGTATTATATTTATTTATTTTTATTATTTATTGATAGATTTACAAAGATATGAGATACATCCAATATATATATACTTATTGTGAATGTGAAGACTATGTGGATCATTATTTTGTTTTAAATTTTAATTTATCTTAGTTTTTAATCATGGTCTGGCAGTTTGAGTAGTTTATGCGGCCTACCCGAATGTCCTTTCTTTGGTATTGTTCGTCGAATCGTTAAGCTCCTTAAATTCTAAGTTGAGCTGCTCGGTTATTGACAAATGCGTGCACTGACTGGAAAGGTCCACTCAATCTGGCTGGTTCTTTCCTCAAAAGACCATTTCAGACATCAGTCTATATGGTCTTCACATGATCTTACCAAGATTTTGTCAGGACTTTAAAAGAGACTGTGAACTCTGAGTTTGTTTCGGCCTTTCTTCTCAGAGTAGTCAGATAGGAAACGCCGACCTTTTCTACTTTTAAAAATATGTTAGATATGTAAAAGCGTTTGTACAAACCAACTTAAAGAAATAAAATCATTTATCAATTCATTCACAGACTACACACTCAGAGACGTTTAACGATTACTTAAGTCGTTCCTTAGTAAAGATTTAAAAAAGTACACTCTCAGAGAGAGTTAACGGTTCCTTAACGTCCCTTAATGACAATTAAAGTTAAGTATAGCAAAACCCTTACTTAACTTTTTAACGATTGATTTTGAAATTTACGCTTGAGATTATATTTTTATTAGAGAATTATTTTTTAAGGTGCGTGTCTTTAGATGAAAGATCTTCCTTGATAAATAAAATAAAATAAACATGAAAATTATTATAAATAAAATAAAAATATCTTTGGTTGAAATGTTTTCTTTATATTAATTCTTAACCGACCCCAAGCAACATGGGACAAGGCAGGAAGATGAATTCTATACATATTCGCGAGCTGGCTGACCAAAACCAGATGATGTCAGATGTCTCCTTCGACTGCACAGCATGATTTTCTTCTTGTGTACGTCTTTTTAGTTTGCTTTTCTAGCAGTCGGATTTTTTATTTATTGAATTAACTTTTTTTACTTATATCTTTTTAGGTATTGAATTAGGTACTTTAGATCATATAAGTGTTTTATATTTTTTAAATCACCTCTTAAAACCCTTTATTTTGATACCCCCACGACAGGATTGGCAGGAAAAAAAATTGGGCTCCTACAATATGGCGCCGAAATTCTGCCATTTGCCTATTTTCAAATTGTAATGTAGACAGTGATACTCGCAGGGTTAAGACGAATCGATTGACGTAAGAACGATCAAGATCGGCCAACGCGATTGGTCTCTAGAACGCCACATAGGAACAAATGTACAAACATACATAGATAAACACATTACCCTCCTTCGGCAGTCGGGTAAAAAGGGTCCGGTTACTTTATTTATATGAAAACAGCTGTATCGCTTTGTCTTTTATTAAAAACGATCAGTAAAAGAACTAATTTTCATTTATATTACTTATTTACGTGCTTTCAATGTGTTTAAATAACCCTATGTATACTTAAAATTGTCATTAACTAATGAACCATTAAATTATGTCTTTGGGATGTATCGTTAATTAACGGATTTAATGATACTTAGTTAAGTACTCATTGGGACTAATTTAATGAACCTTTCTGAGTGTGGCAGTAAGACCATAAACAACACGCATTGATCACAAATTAAACACAAGGCAGTCTAACACTGCAGCCCTAAAAGAAAAACAAACAAAAAAACTTTTTCATAAAAGGATCATCTAAAGTGGGCTTCAGACCATGTTACTCACACACTTTAATCATAAATCTAAATGTGCACTCGCCAATCATGCAGGCACTTTGCAGCTGCCTTTAATTTGTCTCGACATTTCACACTGCATACGTACAGTGTACTCTTTGTAAAGGCCCCTTTAGATCTAATCGTGAATCGCTGCGTAAAAAGATCAAATGAGTTTATGGTTGGCCTGTCATAATACAGATGGTTGTAGTCTGGAGATAGATTTTGTTTTTCTTGTAATTAGATTTACGTAGAAGTGCTTTTATAATGGGCTTTGTGGTGCATTTGCAGGATATAAATAATATTTACGATAACAAATTATTCATTTGGCATATGGCATAAAAGGAAGACGCATTGTCCTGCAGTAAGCTGACAAAAGATTTGGATGATAATTATGCCGTTATTTTAACATCACGAAATTCCCCATTTGGTTCCATGACATTGAGTCTTTGAGTCACATCCATCAAGATTATTTATTTTAGCATAAAAGAAAAGCCATTTAAGGATGCCGACGTTGTAATGTGCCTCAACAATGCAGCGGTTTTGCAGCCATTCCACACGATCCTTTACAATTTCTGTGTGGCGTCTCTCCACCATGCTTGTTCCTTTTGCTAATCAACAAGTGTAGATTGTTCCCTTGAAGATTTTTCATTGAGTCAATTATTTAAAGCAAGAAGACTCATTGCTTATGAAGATTAAAATAAATTTACATGCGGATTTAGAATTATAATTAGTGTGTGGATAGATTGATGTGGATCATTTATTACCTCGCATAATTGCGACGATGCGATCTTTAAGCGAGCCGTTGAACTAGATGGAACTTCAAATACGATGGACACACCTGGTGTTTGTATAGATGTAAAATGCAATTATTTATCCGCTCACTTTCTTTGCTTGAAGACAGGTGTTAAATTTTAAATTATAGGTATGCATACGCATATATAGTAAGGTAGATTGATTCTGATATCTTAAATTGATGAGTTCCATACATTCATAACCTCACGCCTTTGTTCCATGGGGATAGGTTCCATTGCAGCATTAATGAGGTTTCGACAGGAGAGGAGATTGTTTTGAGCAAATGGCGTATGACCAGAAAAAGTAAAGAACATAAAGTATTTCGTAGGGGTGGTTCAGGACTTCCTGCTCAATTAGATGACTGACACATATTAAAAAACCGGTCAAGTGCGTGTCGGTGTTTGCACATTTAGGGTTCCGTACCAGACCCCAAAATTAAGTTGGTTGTAATAGGAAAAAGAGGAGACCGATTTATCGATATATTGGTATTTGTTAGTCAAATATACATAATAATAATTATTATCACCAAATTTCAAGTTCAAGTTTCAAGGTCAACGAGAAGTAAAAAATATCTTGTATTTTTTTACAAGAGATATTTTTTACTTCTCATCGACCTTGAAACATGAACTTGAAATTTAAAACATAAAATACGAAATACAGTATTTATCTACTCAACGGGCTCTAAACAACGATTTCCCATTCGAAGGGGTAGGTCAAAAATATTTAAAACCATAAAACCATTAAAACATAAAAAAAATGTCAATTTACATGGCTTTGGGTCAACAACATGCTTATACTGTGAAAATTTAAAGACCGATGCTCCAATCGTTTGGCTGTAAAACCCGTGTGACAGACGACGGACAGAAGAACATACTGTCAGACGGACTGACAGACGGACACGCGAGTGACAGCAATAAAGCTCCGTTTGGACCTTACGGATACGGAACCCTAAAAAGCAGCGGAAATATATTACATTTCTTAAAAAATTAAAGCAAAGTTAAATATCCGGCCATATAATTTGTAATCCTGTAAAAATTTGCGGGCAACGTTGAGTCGTATGTTTCGTACATTAAAAGAGAAACTGAATAAATATTTACTTCATCGTTTCATCCATTTTGTTTGCCAACTATACATGAACGATGAGTAAATGATAGCCACTAATCAAAGTTTGTTTAAATCCGTTCACATTATTTGTGTAGTTTGTAATCATGCATGCAATTTGAGTTACTCGACGTGTATAGTAGACATATTTACGCCTCTATGATGCAATATGGTCCATTCATTATGGTTCTGACGATATTTGTATAGAAAAATATAAAATATAGTTGCTTTGCGTGTCTATCGGTGGAGTCGTGTTGTTCTTCTTAATTACGTAACGGATATTTCAACATCATATCCAGAATTTATTTCGATGTATAATAGTAATTATATAAGTATTAAATATTATACCTAATAAAGAAATTTCGTTAGTTAGTAAAGTCGTTAAATGCGTACAAAGTAGGAAGTCAATTAAGAGGTCTTTTAGCCTATAGGTAAAAATGGAAATATGTAGTTATTTTTATACTATAGACGGTATTGTCATTTTTAGGGTTCCGTACCCAAAGTGTGGAAACGGAACCATATTACTAAGAATCCACTATCAGTCTGTCTGTCACCAGGCTGTATCTCAAGAACCATGATAGCTAGACAGTTGAAATGTTCACAGATGAATTATTTCTGACGCCGCTATAATAACAATTCTTCAAAAACAGACTATACAACAAACGTAATTTTTTGCCGTTTTTGCGATAATGGTACGGAACCCTTCGTGCGCGAGTAAGACTCGCACTTGGCCGGTTTTTAGTATTCTACCTTTCCTTCAGATATAGGTAACGCTAGAGAAGACAAATCGGTTGTGACTTTTTACTGAGCTACTACTAAGACTAACTAATTGTAAAGGATATTCTCATGTTTTCCTGCAAACAATCATGGTATGGTAGTGGTGGTAGATTATCTACTTGTTTATATAATGTGCACTTTCGTGCATTTTTATAGTACGTGTAGACAATTTACAGCTTTTGCAACGGAATAAAGACAAGACTCGTGATAAATTGGATTTGGGCGCATGGTTGGCGCAGTGGTTTGACTGCTGACGATTGACTGCTGCGCTGCGTGTCGCGGGTTCGATTCCCGCACGGAACAAATATTTGTATGACCTACAGATAGTTGTTCCGGCTCTGGGTGTTGTGTATGTGAGTTTATATGTTTGTAAACGCACCCACGATACAGGAAGAAATTCCTAGTGTGGGGCAACGTTTTTTTAAAAAATAAAAAAAAAAAAAGAAAAGAAAAAAAAGAAATACCTATATACGTACGTTTAGGACACTATAGAAGTTCATTTGTGTGAATTCAATTGTGTGGAGCAGTAGTTACGGCCCCGACTTACGAGTTAGCTATAGATCGTGGGTTCAAACGCAGACTGACGCATTACTTTGTGTAATTTATTTCATCACCACTGCTCTCAAAACGGTGAAGGAAAACATCGTGAGGAAACCGGCATGTCCTAGAACCAAAAATTCGAAGACATCTGACATCTACCAATCTGCACTGGGCCCACGTGGTAGTTATAGACCACTCCCTCTCTATAAGACGAGGCCTGTGTCCCAGCAGTGGGAATATTAAATAATAATAAGCTGACGATGATGATGAAGAAGTTCATGGTAAAAATCCTAGCATGGCTTCTGGAGCACCTTAATTTAGACTCTGTTACCTATATTTTCAAGTAAGACAATTACATAACCATAAACCTTCCAGAGTAGGATTACATGCTTGTCAGGCAAATAAATAGACTGGATTTGTTGCAATCTAAAATCATACTAATTGTATCCCTGCTTAAACCACCAAATTCCATACAATTCTCAAACTCCAAATGCATAATATTGATATGCATCCCGAGCTCTGCGGTTTGCACCCACTTAGCTCCTAATTACAGATGTTATACCCAGCAAACAATGGGCTCAGTTGAGCTACACGACAGTCTGTAGGCCGATGACCTACAGATCGTAGGTGGTAATGCGTTACGGATTACGGCTGGTAAAATTATGTGGCACCGACAATAATTCTGTGTTTTAGGGTTTCGTAGCCAAATGGCAAAATATGATTTATAGATTATAGATTCTTTTCCCTTATAGATTCGTCATGTCTGTCTGTCCGTTCGTATGTCACAGCCACTTTTCTCCGAAACAACAAGAACTATGCTATTGAAACTTGGTAAGTAGATGTATTCTGTGAACCGTAATAAGATTTTCACACAAAAATAGAAAAAAAACAATAAATTTTGGGGGTAAATAATACTTGAAACTGAAACTAAAAAAAAAATATTTCTCCAAACCCATACGTGTGGGATATCTATGAATAGGTCTTCAAAAATGATATTGAGGTTTCGTACATAATTTTTTTCTAAACTGAATAGTTTGCGCGAGAGACACTTCCAAAGTGGTAAAATGTGTGTGTCCCCCTGTAACTGTAAATACTGTAAAATGTAACTTCTAAAATAAGAGAAAGATAAAACTAAAAAAAAAATATTATGTACATTACTATGTAAACTTCCAACGAAAATTGGTTTGAGCGAGATCTAGTAGGTAGTTTTTTTTAATACGTCATAAATCGTAAACCACAATTTACCAAGTACCCTTCGTGCGCGAGTCCGACTCGCACTTGGCCGGTTTTTTGGTTAATATTGCGTAAAGGCGATTGGGTTAGTCGTTTTATTTGTGGTGGTGTTGATTGAATAATTACTATCTAATAATTATGAAGTTTTATAGTGTAAATTTGATGGAAGGCTTATTTCACGTCTTGTTTATATTTCATAAGCAA
This sequence comes from Orthosia gothica, assembly GCA_949775005.1. Classification (NCBI taxonomy): domain Eukaryota; kingdom Metazoa; phylum Arthropoda; class Insecta; order Lepidoptera; family Noctuidae; genus Orthosia; species Orthosia gothica. The sequence goes on along the minus strand of OX459064.1, from coordinate 6,376,286 downwards.
GAAAAATGTGTAGGTATTCTTAACTAGTACAAAACTAAGGAATGGTTTGAATGTTATCGGAAACGGTATATTGTGAAATAAAGGTATACATCAATTTTGTAGCTATCATTGGGGTGAGACCATAACCTCTTAGAGCAAGGTTATTTCCATTGTGCTGGGAAAGATGTATATGACTAATATGCATCTGTTACCTTTTTACAGTCGAACCATTATAGTTATGACACGTCATGGTACGGGGGCTAATATTGTTGATAGCACTACATTTACAAATTATTATCATCTTCATCATATGCTTAGTTGTTTGCCCAACTGTGGTGGACACGTCTTCCATTCTAACCGGAAGCAGCTGAATACCAGGTTTTTTTACCAGGCTGCCGAATGAGGGTAATGTGTTTATCAGTCTATATATGTATGTATGTTTGTTCATATGTGCCATTCTAGAGACCCAACGCGCTGGCCGTTTTTCATGATTCTTACGTCAGTCGATTCGTCTTAACCTTGCGGGTGTCACATTAAAATTGGCAAATGACGGATTTTGTGCGCCATATTGTGGGGTCCCAAAAATATATAACACATATGTTTAAATGTACCTAATTCGAAAAAAAATGTTTAACGAAAAAGTTATAAATAAAAAAGGTTAATTAAAATATCATCATTAAAATATCTGCATAAGAAGCGAATTAAAAGACGTAATAAAAAAGAATAAAATCAGGCTGTGCAGTCGGATGATACATCTGGTTTTGGTCAGCGAATATGTATCCTCCGAATATTTGATATTTTGAATTACCTTTTTTTATTTTTAACATTTTTTTACCATTTTTATAAACTTTCTTAAAATATTAATAAGTTGTATCTCATTCATTTCTGTGGCTATTGGTATACCTACTAGTTATTTAGACATTGTAATATCATACTATTATCCATAATTCAAATATGTACAGACAGCTGCATTCATTATTTACCTGTACTGTAAGGTGTTCTAATACGTAAGGGGCGTGAGAAGTACCTACATACTACCCAATTAACGCATCTGCATGTACCTTAAACATCAAATAATGCATCGAAAATTGAGTATGATACAAACACCTGGTCAAACATTTGGTGAACCAACATTAGTACGTGATTCTATGTCGTCCCTAATGGCCAATATTGGTTGAGCCTTCGAGTATTAGAAATTATAGTAGGGACTTAGGGAGTTAGTCGTTGGTCCTTATTTTAGTTGCAGAGTGAGGTTATTTTAAACAGTAGCACACATGAACACTATCGATTTTATTACAAGCCTAGATTAAGGTTGCATTAGTCGACGGCACGAACTATTTTGTACGCGGGGTTAAAATGCATGCTATCTCATCCGACAACACGTGCGAAAGAAATAGATGCTGTGATGAGCAGTATGAAGCTAGTTCGCGTATGAATTAGCACTTTTGCAAGTTTGTAGCGAAATGGATGATGATTTAGGACGCAAACGAGCGCGCGAAATTGTATAAACTGGCCTTTGGGAGTCTAGATATCATTACAAAACGACTAAATGTACATTTTCAAAATAAAATTATTTGCGTTGTTAAACTATTAATCTATCCCTGTATTGTGGCTGTTTTGCAATTTTCCTTCTTCTTATGGTATTTATTGCCGCCCAAAAATGCGTTACAATTTGTGTTGATATAATATAGAACTTTATTTTTTATTTATTTTTACTTTCTACATTCCATACAGGGCTAGTTAATGATGAGGCAAATTGACATCATTTTTTATTTTGAACGTACATCGTCAAACAGTGGAGTAATCGCCAGACTACGTTTGTATGGAAGAATGATCTACTAGTGTAACCTTAAGGTTCCTTTGAGCCACTGCCCGGTGTTTGTCAACATTTTGCTGAAATTTGGCACTCACGTACTTTCTCGTGAAAATGCAATTTTTAATATAAAACTTTTTAACAAAAAATCAAACCGACTTCCAGAACAAAAAAGTACAAAGCAAAAAATAAATTTCTTTTCCGAAGTCGGTGTCTATTGTACCCATTGTTTTCCGTTTTTTGACACCGACTTCGGAAAAGAAATTTATTTTTTGCTTTGTACTTTTTTGTTCTGGAAGTCGGTTTGATTTTTTGTTAAAAAGTTTTTATTTTTCTATTTTTAGTTTTGGTAGGTACCTCTAATTAACATGATTATAATTTATAGCCAAAGTTCATCTCATGGCGATTCCAATAAGCCCAAACACGACTAGGATACTTTGTTTTATTTGAGAGTTCCAGTGCCCCTTTGTTCGCATAAGGACAGATTCTCAAAAAGACAGATTAGCAGAAGGACAGATTCTCATAAGGACAGTTTCGCATAAATACAGAAAAGGTACAGTTCCGCACACTATCACTCTCACCGCCACGCGTATATACACTTTTCCAAAGCAGCAGGACATGTGGTCAGGCGGTACGAGTGTTAATAAGAATGTTGTAGCTACTGTGAATGTTGTAGACAAGTTTTTACTTGCCCATTTATGTAAATGAGATTATTTTTTTGCAAAAGACGTAGGTAGTAGCACGCCGCGTACGTACATGGTGGTAGTAGGCATACATAAATATATTCAATAGTAGGTACTCCTCTGGATATGCAATTTGTTTAGTTTATTAGATAAAAAGTAATTTACTTGTCATTGATTTGACATTGTCATCTTGGGAACATTTCTAATTTTATAAAGATAAGAGACGAGCCGAGAGACTTTTTTAAATTTTAAAAGAACACTTTGGCATGAATATGCGCTTGACGAGGTCGGTCCGTGGGTGAGTGACCATTTCAACATACCGAATTTCCTCCGTGCATCGGCAAGCACGTTAAGCCGTTAGTCCCGGATGTCATTTGAAGATCTTTGACAGTTGTTACGGGTGGTCAGAAGCCTGCGATCTGACACCAGTCTTGCCAATTGGTATCGTGTTACTGGGTTGTGGAGGTCTGATAGGCAGTCGCTCCATGTAAAACACTGGTACTCAGCTGAATTTGGCAAGACTGGAAGCCAACCTCAATATAGTTGGGAAAAGGCTAGGCAGATTGATTGACTTTGGCATGAATATAAGCAAAATATCTATTTAGGGAGGCACAAAAGGATTAATTCTAAGATTATTACAAAAAACAAAAGAACACCTTTATTTTATTTCATCACGCTCTTGAAAGAGGAAGCAAAACGGTCTTATCTAAAAAATAGTCCGTGGTGGTTACTGTTAAGCAGGAAAAACGAAGAAGGAAATCTGATATTTTGGTTGACAGTAAAATTAAGAACATTATTTTCTTACAACACCTCGCAATACTGAGACGTGCAAAATGTGAACCGTACCAAACTTACAGTGACTAGGTTTCTGAAAAGTATTTTTTTATGAATTGAATATAGTACATTAAAATCATTTATGTTTTGATTTAGTGTATAAAGTAAAAAAGAAAATAAATATATAATATATATTCTTTTCAACTTAACTGTACTTTGTCTTTATGCGAAACTGTCCTTTTGCGAACAAAGGCCAGTGCCTTCCTTCCGGCTTCATCATCAGATCATTTCGATGGTGCCATTTTCATCAGTACCATTTATTTATAAGTATTTGCTTCATTATAGTCGAGATATCTTATGCCCGTGACATACTTAGCATTTAGGAGTGCCAGTGCCCATTTGTGGTCTTCTTCATCAGTTCTACTTCACCAAATGATACTTTTTGAGTGCAAATGATTGCATTGTTGATGAAAATACCAAAATCGCTATATGTTTGCCTATAATATTCGAGGAGTTCCCTCGATTTCTCTAGGATTCCATCATCAGATCCTGACTTGATGACTATGGGACCAACTAGAAAGTATACCCTTTCAAATAAAAGAAGAATTTTTGAAATCGGTCCAGGCGTCTTTGCGTAATCGGGGAACATACATAAAAAAAAGAAAAGATGATGATTTTTTTGAAGTCGGTTAAAAAGCTTGTTTATATTTTATAAACTTCATGTAACGCAAACCGTAGGGTGGAATTAATGTCCTAGGTATTCTCTAGCAGTCAACTAAGGGTGGAAGCAAGGGAAAATGGTAATGCCTAGTCTTCTTCATCTTCTCCGTCGTATCGTATCGATCATTCCAAAATTAAATATATTTTGACCAGAATTCAGCCACGCCAACAGCGTTGTCATTTGCCTCATAAAGGTCTTTTAAGGTGCAGGTGTTGTTGCACAGATAGCACGACAAAAGGTGAGGCATTGTTTGGGATCTGGCGCCGCAATCTCCCTGTGGGTCAACACCAAGAACCCGTGGCAACCAGTCCACTTCAGTCTGGTCCTTCGAGCAACGAATACAAGAACCCCAACAAAAACAAATACAGTCCACTTATTGGAGTACCCCCATTTAACTAGGTGCCTAGTTTTATATGTATACATTTTAATTTTTGTCTCTACCATTGCTGTTCCACTGCTGGGCAAAGGCCTCACCCAAGACATTCTAGACATTGTTTTCCCACGCCGTTTCGAACCAGCCCTCGGTATGCGTCCAAATCAACTCGCCACCACTTTCTGGAGCGGCCGGCAGCCTCGACGGCGCCTTCTATCTTCTATGTACGAGTATAAATGTAAAACAAAAATAATATTAAAATAATACATCTTTTTACTATATCAACTGATATACTTTATTTACATGGACGCAAATGAGGGTACCTACCTACCTAAAATCAATTAGAATAAAAATAATTCCATACTTTATTTCAAAAGATTATTCCCAGAAACTGATCACAAGATAAGAGCTTCCACGAAAGTATAAAAAAATCACTTCTAGTGAAAACTCTTCATACTTTATTTTTATGTACACCCAAAATACTTAATAAACAAATTATTTTCAAGAAAGATTTTCAAGTTTCCAGTAATTTTCTTTTTGGTAGATACCCATGTAAATTAACTAGCTAGCCCAGTGGTAACTGCCAGTCGCTTTAATGTGTGTAAATTATTTTATTACCACAGCTCTCAAAACGGTTTAGGAAAACATCGTGGAGTAACCAGCTTTTCCTAGAGCCAAAAAATCGAAGACATGTGAGACTCCAGTGGAATACGGCCCATCCTCTCTCATAGGAAGAACGCTTGTGTCCCAGCAATGGGAACAATATATAGGCTGAAATTGCAACCGCTTCTTCCACGTGTTAGTTGAAAATTATCACACGGGAGTGTATTACTACCGGGATAAAAAGTCCTAATTCCATATCTTAATCCAGGTCATGATCTACCCCTGTGCAAACTTTCGTCCAAATCTTTTCATCCACTAAGGTGTCATTGATCAACAAATATCCAAAGAAACAGACTTTCATATTTATTAAAAGTATAGGTTTAAAAGGAAGAATATGGATGGAAGGCTCGGTCAGACTCGCGCACGTAAGGTTCCGTAACATTATCGCAAAAAACTGCAAAATAAAAACGTTTGTTGTATGGGAGCCCCACTTAAATATTTATTTTATTCTGTTTTTAGTATTTGTTGTTATAACAACAACAGAAATACTTCATCTGTGAAAATTTCAACTGTCTAGCTATCACGGTTCATGAGATGGTGACAGACAGACGGACCGCGGAATCTTAGTAAGAGGGTCCCGTTTTTACCCTTTGGGTATGGAACCCTAAAAATCGAGTTTCACCGCAAAAGACTTTTTAAAACTCATTGTTTAACGTTTGTTAAACGTGGTAGAGTTTTCATTAAAGAAGAGCGGAAAATTAAATGCCAGACCAAAAAAAAACCATTATCTAGTTCAAGCTACTAAACACGGCTGTTAGTGAAGTATGATAATTATTCTTAGAAATTCGCTTTGTTGGAATAATTTCAAGAAGAAATTACACTATTATTAATCACGAAGTTGTTAGAAATAAACTGTACTGCGCTTTGTGTGAAGATGCTTGTTTCATTCAAATAGTTCTGTTGAGTGTTCTGGAAATAGAAATTTTTGCTGTGGTTCCTAGTTAATTTTGTTTTGTCTAACCTTTACGAAAGTATCTCTGCTTCCCCGCTAATATTATAAATGTGAATGTCTACATGTTTAGATGTATAAGTGTCAATTCCGCCTCAACGGCTGAACGGATTGGCATAAAAATTTAAACACCACTAGGTTATTGGCCGGATTAGGATAAATAATACGTTTTATCTCGGTAGAAGGAAGGGTTGCAGTTTTTTTAAAAAAAAAAGAATCATGCAAATCGGGTTATAATGGCGGATTAATCGCGTAACAAACATACAGTCGAATTCAGAACCTCCTCCTTTTTGAAGTTGGTTCAAAATGTCAAAAATATTATGGGATTGCCAAGTGCCATCGAAACGTCACATGATTAATTCCTTACATTTTGGAATTTCCATTTAATATATATATTTTATAGATGACGCTATGCCTAAAGCCCCTGTTCCTTCTCTGTTAAGTTCTTGTATTCTTCAGGGTAGCCAAAAAATCGTGGATCAAATGATACAGGCCGATAGTTCGGGTGACAGGGAAAAGAAAAAAAATATATGCTTTTGGACCTACTTCAAATAACTCCATCTTTCGCCCAGTTTTGTTTGTTCCATGATTTTTGCCTTGTTTATGTTAAATATTTTCGTATAATATCTGTTCTTTGAACTTATTTTGTGTTTACCGTAGATGCTTTCAATATCTATCTGGTAACTATGAAACAAGTTCAAATAAACGTGGTTAGTTTTCAAACAAAGCTTCTGTGAGAAGGCGTAAATTGCATGAAGCACAGTTGAGTAGGTACATTATTAGTGATACTTGTGAAGTGGGTGGTGTTTGGTTTGCATTAAGAGCTAAACTATTTTAACACACTGCACAAGAGAAAAGTGTGTATGTTCAAATGTCAATTTGAATTCGATTTGAAAGAAATTTAAAAAAATAGGAAGACCATTAACTGAATTTGGACATATGGAACTTTTAATCCCGGTTATTCCCATGTTTTCATAATCATAATAATCATAATCATAATCATTTATTTGCTAATATGTTATATATAGTTCATCCGTTTAGGCGCTATGATGCTACAGACAGACACACAGATACATAGCATCACACGTGAAACTTATAACAATTAACACCCCTCTTTTTCCAGCAGGGGTTAAAAATTAACATGATCAAACAAAACATTCCACATTTGAAAATACTTCGACCAATAAACAAAAGCATATCGTCAATGAAACAAACGAATGATTTGAATGAAGATTGAAGGCTCCATTTAAATTGGTCTTGATATTCCTATGTGCCGTCACAATGGAACGATTATGTCTTCGAGCTATTGAGCCGTGGAATTCAAATCCTTAATTATATATCTGATACAATTTTTTTAATTTAGAAGTTCAATAATCTAGCATTTTATACTTATTTCCTAGGAAACATACGATAGCTAGAACCTTGGGGTCTTTAAGTCAAGAGTGAATAAGTTACTTCTAGGAAAGCGTGCTTCACCATCGACCACATCATCGCTTACCATCAGTTGAGATAGTGGTCAAGCTTGAGCCTATATTAATATAAAAAAAATCATAGCTAGCATTTTTCAGTTGAAAATTTCAAGTAGTATTTATTATCGAGGAGCTTTTCTGTGATTTCTGCAATAATAAACATTTAATTTTGTTTTTTAACACCATACGGTTGAAAAATTCTTGCGTTTGTAAAATCTGCTTTTTATTCTTCCTTTTGTAATTTACATTTTTACTGTTTATCACCAACTGTGGGTGGTGGAACCTCGTGGCTAAATAATAACAGTTTTACGGGTTGATCTTCAAGGTTAAGCAACGCTTGCCGAGGTCGGTCCGTGGATTGGTGACCATTTCAACTTACCGAGTTTCCTCCGTGCCTCGGAAAGCACGTTAAGGCGCCGATTCCCTTGAGTAGCTGATTTTTAAATGAGAATCACGTCTAAACGGCTAGTCTTAATTTATTGGAAAAATATATGTTATATTAGACCATTTTCTTAATAATTTCATCTGATCAAATTTTGAGTTTTATTTGTATAACATAGTGTAATTAATTTGTAAAGTTATGTCTAAAACGGACAAAAACACGACAATCGCACCAAAACCGCTGAGCGTATTGTAATGAAATCGACACCATATGAAAGACAATTTAATTATCTACATTTTGATCTGAAGCTTTTTTTTAAAAAGTCATAGAATAATAAGGAAAGTACAAAAAACTACTAAATTTTGGGTCGCGCGGGTGTGAAACAAGTGCGCGTTTTGTTCCCTCAAGGTCGTTGGCGTTAGTCGTCGTCTTAAGCCGTTGGTCCCGGCTGTCATTTGAAGATCGTTGACAGTCGGTATGGGTAGTTAGAAGCTCGAGATCTGACACCGGTCTTGCCAAAGGGTATAGTGTTACCCAGTTACTGGGTTGTGGATCAAATATCCATTTAATATCACGAACACTACAACCCTAGTGAATCTGTCAAGTTTAGCTGTCAATTTTCCAAACGGCGGGAGTGGCCCTTCTGTATACTTACTATTTTGTGGTAAGAGTTAACGAATGTTAGCTATGTCGAGACTGCAGGCCCAGATCTCTATCGGACGTCTGAACGCCCAAGGTCACGACCGCGACTTACGACCGATAATTTGCACAATGTTATGTACATTCATTACTAGATACTCTATAAGTCGCGGTTGTCAGTCGCGTCCGTAAGCCGCGCCCGATAATTTGTTTCCAGCTTTATACTGTAAATAAATGATTTTGAAAACAAAGTTTAATTCTAACCCAATATTCAAATTGAAATGCCTCAAGCCCAACACGTGTTCTGTGCTATGTATAATTAATTAAAATAAAGACGCAAGCTTTTACTCAAGCTCACCAATAATTAAAATGCAACAAAACCTCATTAAGAAACACATAAAAATTTGTAAAACAATGCAATCGACTTCCAAAGTCGACCAATCGACTTACATTATGCTTCTAACCGCTAACTATTACCGTTGCCTTCCTAATTTGCATCGTAATTAGTTGTAAATCACTCATAGGAAACAACTGGTGTACTGCAGTTACTTTCTTCCTAAGTAAATGTCGGAAACGTGCTTCGGACTGAATTTCTAAGCCTTGCTTTGCGTTTAAAATAAACCTGGTGTAGGTACAGTTATGAGCGTTAATATGTGGACACTTGGCAAAATTCAGATGCGATTTATTTTTGAGATTTAAAAAAAATCCCTACAGTGAAGTAGGGTTTTTTTTAAATCTCTTTAAAATAACCTCCGTTATTGAGGACCCTTAAAATCTATACCAATATTATAACGAGGAAAGATTTTTTTGTTTGTTTGTTTGTTCCGAATAGGCTCCGAAACTACTGGACCGATTTTAAAAATTCTTTCACCTATGGAAAGCTACATTATTCCCGAGTAACATAGGCTATAATTTTGACGGGAGCGAAGTCGCGGGGTCAGCTAGTATTATTTAACCTACCTATGCTGCTAAGTACTTATTACCGATTTTTGCAGAGAAATACGATATGTTCTTACGCGTCAAAAATTAAACGTAAGTAAAGTGATGCTATTGCCCGATGTATATTCAAATCACAGCAACCCGCGTTTGAGAATTTGTTACATTATTTATTCGATAATTATCAAGTCAAGTCAAGTCAAATATATTTGTTTCAACTAGGCCATTAAGCGGCACTTCACGTCAACACTTAAAATTTACAAGTAGAATTATAACAATTGATTCTACCGTCCATTCGGAAAACTAGCTTGTTATGGAGAAGACGATGCCCCCAGAATAATACTACATACTATACTACGTACATGTATAAAGTATTAAAAGTACTCACACATGTGCTGTGCAGTTATATAATACTGGAAAAAAAACCCGACTGATTAAGAATCGAACTAAAAAGCTGTTAACAAGAAAAAATCATGCTGTGCAGTCGGAGGAAACATATTCGCGAACTGGCTGACCACCTGATCCTCCGACTGCACAGCATGTTTTTTTCTTGTTAACAGCTTTTAGTTCGATTCTTAATCAGTCGGGTTTCAGATTTTTTAATTACCTTTTTTTATTTACAACTTTTTAGTTATTTTTCTTTTTAGAATTATTTTTAAACATATAAGTGGTAAATTTTTGTCATCATCTCTTAAAACCCTTCATTTTAATACCCCACTCGATAGGTTTAGAAGAAAAAAAAAACTGGGACCCACACAATATGGCGCCTAAAATCCGCCATGTTTGTTTTTTAGAACTTAACCTATCTAAGAACACTCGGGCGGTCAAGACTTATCTATCAATGTCTTAATTATATAATTCGGTCAAGTGGTTTAAAAGATATGAGGTAATAAAGAATATTACATACAAACAAAATACGCGCGAAACACATAACCCAGTCGGGTAATAATAAAAATTGAGTTTTTAGGGTTCCGTACCCAAAGGGTAAAAACGGGACCCTATTACTGAGACTCCGCGGTCCGTCTGTCTGTCTGTCTGTCTGTCTGTCTGTCTGTCTGTCACCAGGCTGTATCTCATGAACCGTGATAGCTAGACAGTTGAAATTTTCACAGGTGATGTATATCTGTTGCCGCTACAACAACAAATACTAAAAACAAAAGAAAATAAAAATTTAAGGGGTCTCCCATACAAAAAACGTGATTCTTTGCCGTTTTTTACGAAAATGGTACGGAACCCTTCGTGCGCGAGTCCGACTCGCACTTAGCCGGTTTTTTACATTACAAATATGTATTCATACAGGTTTTAGCAGGTCCAACAATACTTCAATACAATAATGTTCTGCTTATCACTTGTTTTTGCACCCTAGTGGTTGTGGAGCAGGACTAGTATCGTTCCAGAAACGAACTATGATATAGTGTTCCCCCATCTACACCCGCCAACTAATAAGACATCTCTACACTCCTCATCATCATCTGCCTTTCCTTTTCCCAACTATGTTGGGGTCGGCTTCCAGTCTAACCGGATTCAGCTGAGTACCAGTGTTTTACATGGAGCGACTACCTATCTGACCTCCACAACCCAGTAACTGGGTAACACGGTACCCCTTGGTTAGAATGGTGTCAGATCTCAAGCGTCTGACTATTCGTAACGACTGTCAAAGATCTTCAAATGACAGCCGGGACCAACGGCTTCACGTGCTTTCCGAGGCACGGAGGAAACTCGGTATGTTGAAATGGTCACCCATCCACGGACCGACCTCGTCAAGCGTTGCTTAACCTTAAAGATCGACCCGTGCGGCAGTTATTATTTTGCCACGAGCTCCTCATTATTTTGCCTGTGAATTTTCCTACAGGTTTCCACATTGATGCTTGTGACTGTACACAAGGTATATGAACAGTAATTCAATTTTAACAAGCTTTCACCTACTTCGTTTGCGGAATGTTAATTGATTTTGATCCGAGACGATTGGTATAACTCAATTTCGTTAAGTGACCGCCTGTGACATAAATGGGTTGGTTTGATTTGATCTAATGATAGATGGGAACGGACTAACCGTTCTCTTTAAAAAGGTAAATGCATTGCATTAGGTATCTATGTAAAGAAAATTTGTATCAGATTAGGTAGTGGTGATTCAAGTTACTGGATTGGTACCACATTAACAGCACTAATTAAAAAAATATTAAACCGTGTTGGAAACTTATAGCTCTCGTAGAAAGGAGCGTCGCGACATTGTGACAAGAGGCGACCATTTATTTGAAAATATACACTCGCATCATTATTGCATCATCTCTTCGGAGTCAGTTTCTGTGGGGGCCGTAATGCCTACACTCTAAAAATAAAACATAGATTAATTAAGTAAGGGAAGTTACTCAAATTTAGGTATCTAGTCGCACACAGCAACATTACGCGTACGCACACATTGAAACTACTCAGCGCTCGATTTTATACATCACACAAATAATCTTGGTCCTTGATATTATTTTTTAATTTTATTGAAGTTGATTCAGGAAGGTTAGTTAGTTGGCACTTTGAAAATGCATTTGATAACTGTTACAAACCGTCGTCGTAAAAAGTAGGTTAATATTTTCAACCGACTTCAAAAAAGGGAGATGCTCTATCTATTCGGCCAAACTACTTATCCGATACTTATCGGGTTTTCATCGATATATGTATGTGGTGGTATTTTCAGGGTAGGTTTAATTGTATAACATATTAGGATCTGATAAAGATCTTCGGAGATAGACAATGGAACTCTTCAATAACAAACAGCAAATGACCTGCGATAACTGTGATCGTATGTTTATGTTTTGTTTTAACCATACCATAATATATATCATCACGCTTGTACGGTTTTAGGGGGTAAGCAGATGTATTTAGTATACCCAATATGGGGTACCTACAAAAATTTTAAAGAGAAAAATAAAAGCTTTCCTGTGACGAAAAACAATAGGTACCGACACCGACTTCCGAAAAGAATTTAATTTTTCCCTTTGTTGTAGTAAGTAGGTATTTTAAAAAAAAACGCTACGTGAAATAAGTAGATACCTAAAACGAATTAATTTCCGGTCACAAGGATTAAAAAATGACTTGAACATTTTTCATTATTGAATATATTAAATATTACTATCACATCATCAGTCACTATTCATTAATAGTGACTGATGATGTGATAGTAATATTTATTACAGAGAGGAGGCCTGTGTCTCAGCAGTGGGAACATTTTCGCACTGCTGAGACACAGGCCTCCTTTCTGTGAGAGGGAATGTGCTGTAACCAACAACGCGGGCCCAGTGCGGGTTGGTGGATGCACATATCTTCGAATATTTGGTTCTATAGGACATGTCGGTTTCCTCACGATGTTTTCCTTCACCGTTTTGAGAGCAGTGGTGAAGAAATAATTTACACAAAGTAAAGCGCCTGCCTGGGCTCGAACCCACGACCTACAACTTGTAAGTCAAGCTAATGACATACTACCCAAAAACCATGAAAATGACACCCATGACGAAAAGATGTCAAATTTTTGTCGGCGCCAACTTGTATTTTGGTTTTGACCCCGTATTTGATATAAGCATCCCCAAAATTTATAAAAATGACATACATGACGAAAATTTTACTAATTTTTGTCGGCGCCATCTTGTATTTTGGTTTTGACCCCATATTCGATATAAGCGACCCCAAAAACCATGACAATGACACCCATGACGAAAAGATGACAAATTTTAGTCGGCGCCATCTTGTATTTTGGTTTTGATCCCATATTCGATATAAGCGAACCCAAAAACCATGACAATGTAACCGATGACGAAAAGATGTCAAATTTTAGTCGGCGCCATCTTGTATTTTGGTTTTGACCCCGTAATCGATAAAAGCGACCCCAATAACCATGAAAATGACACCCATGTCGAAAAGCGGCCATTTTTTCGTCGGCGCCATTTTGTATTTTGGTTTTGGTCCCGTATTTGTCATACATACATACATACAAACCGGTTAAAATCATAAATCTCCTCCCACCCATCCACTTCTAAACTTCCCCGTCGGCAGCTTAACCTTACCCATCCAAATCCTAACCATACTCAGAGCTGTTTAAACCCACCCATCCATTTCTCAACCTTGTCAACAACTGCTTAACACCAACTATTCAAATCCCGATCTTACCCAAAAAAAATTCTAAATCACATTCTAATAATAATAGGAAATTCAAAAATACGGCATACGTCCGATAAAATATCAACTCCTTTCGATCACGACGAGGACGGTACTCACACGCATGCACACTACAATCTTTCTATTACTTTTATCGTATTTATTTCCTGCGAGAAAGCGATACGCCCATCCTTCCACGAGCGCTTCTGAGCGCGGAATGATGAGCGGCGGGTACAAAATGTATGAAGACGTCGGCAAGAGATTTTATTTTAGCTAATAATTAAAAAATATAATTATTTGGGTGAAAAATAATTAGCTACACCTGTAAAGGACTATATATACCGCATTTTTTTATAATTTTGAAGATAAAATATGCTATAAATTTGCCTAAACTGGAACCTATTGGGACCCTACTTTTTTTAATTTTTTGCGATTATTGTGATGGGCAAAACGTATTTGTGCGAAAATTTTGTATGATGTCATACAATTTTTCTGATGCATATCTGGAGCTGAATATATTTTCTTTAAATTAAGATCATTATATCTTCACATCGGTGATTGCTTATACATTAAAATGGTACCTCAAAAGTACTGTTATTTGTAGAAAAATGTAATAGCGTCCTTAACCGAGCGAAAAATATTGGTACTGAATGGTCGACTATTATTCTAAGTACCTACGAGTATTTATCCGGTTTGAGTAATATTTTAGGAGTTTTTTGTGAGCTGTGGTAATAATATTGATAAATACTTTAATTGTATTTGGGGTTCTATTTTTCTATTTTAGCATAATATTCTTTCGAAAATAGCAGAACAACCAACGAGGCTTTTCTGAAAATATTATATGAAAAAAACATATTATACGGTGAACGAATACCTAACTGACGCGACCGAGCTCGCATACTTAGGGTAACCCGACTCTGATAAGTTAGGTTTAGCTCCCTTCATCTCCTTCAAGTTAGGTTACTTTAGACCCTGCATATTGAAATAAGAGCCCCGCGCAGCGAGGCTCCGTCGATGAACTTTTATTTTCAAGTCGCTGTTTTAAACATTTGTGTTCGCCCCTGTTTGTGGCCCACTTAGTATTTCAGTAAGCCATATTCAGTATTTTAAAACCTTTAATTTGAATTTATTTACGTTTAAATACTATGTACAATTTTATTGAAAATAAAAAGAAGTATTTACCCAAAACGCAAATCTTTAAACAGAAACTATTCAGCTGTATTCTTCCTTTCCTCTAAAAATGTTCACCCTTTATAATATTAAAAAAAAAACAATACATTCTGGAGTAACGAACTCATTCATAATACAAACTGCACTTGCATACAGATGCCAAAAATGAAACAAAAAAAAAGTCGTGTTCTCCATTGTTCATTGAAACTCGCTTGTCTTGATTTCGTGATGGTTGACGCGTCGGAAACAAATATGAACGTGTTTAAAATCTTTTGAATACTAATTACTTCGTTTATGGGTGACTTTTGTTCTGAAAGGTAATTAGTTGGTGACGTTTACTGGTGCATAACTACTGTTGTTTTTCTGCTGGACATAATATGTCCTATCTTTTTAACCGACAAAGAAAAGGAGAAGGTTCTCAATTCGACATGTATATTATTTTATGTAGGACCACGCATAACTTTTATAGAATGGTCCGATTTCAAAAAATCTTTATTGGAGAGTGTATACTTCAAAGTTGGTTACATATGAATTTGAAAAAATAAAGTCGGCCACTAAAGGTAGAAAAAAAGGATTTATTGATAATTGTCATACTAATTTTCTATTGTGATCCGATGCTGTTGAAATTAAGTAAACTAACGCTAAACTTAAAGTCTAGCATTTTGAGTCGGTGTCAAACAAACTATCAACGAAGATCAAGCCTAGCTACAAACATTCGACGTTTTAAGTATATAATTTGCATGTTTGTATATTTAGCGCCAACGCACTTTTTACCCGACTGCCGAAGGAGGGTAATGTATTTATCATATAATACACCAGATTTTGGTCAGTCAATCCGCGAATATGTATCCTCCGACTGCACAGCATGATGTTTTCCTTGTTTACGACTTTTTAGTTCGCTTTTGAAGCAGTCGGGTTTTTTGATTTTTTGAAATAGGTTTTTTATAAAATTGTTAAGCTCGCGTTCGACCACCATTTCACATTATGGTAAGCGATGATGGAGCCCTCTTGTCTATGAGTAACCTAATATTCTTTCCCTCTTGACTTACTGAACGGAAACACAGACTCCAGAATTCCACTCCTCAGTCAGCTAGCTGTACCTACGCTCAATGAAAACACAATCTGCCTAGATAGGTCTAATCTCGTAGCAAGTATAAAAGATGCCATCATACCAGAACAACTATATATCAAGAAGTATGTTTTTATTCTGATCTCTGTAGGTACTTACTTACTAACAGGGAAAATCGAATTAGAAAAGGTATTACAAAAAGGAACCTATCAAAAAAACGTACATACGCTACTTAACTTTATTATTTTACTCACTTATTACTTTGCAGTGAACAAGAATAATTGAATGCAGAGTGGATTACATTTAATTCACCAATTTTTTTAAATGCACTTTTCATTTCGGAATCAAATTACTGAACATTTTTGTTCGAATATTATATCATCAACTTTCACTCCTGCCTTTGTGGTAAACGGAACAAAAATTTACATAAAACTCAGACAATTTATTATCCCGAGAGGACTCGTTGAAAATGCTGCTTTATCATTATCAGTTCGTCAAAATTACCGCTTTAATGAATGAATATCTCTTATATATATAAAAGCAAGTCGTGTTAGTTACACTTTTTATAACTCAAGAACGGCTGAATCGATTTGGCTGAAAATTGGTGGGGAGGTAGGTAGGCTTAGAACCAGGAGACGGACATAGGATAGTAGAGTAGGTAGGGTAGGTAGGGTAGGCAGGGTAGGTAGGGTAGATAGGGTAGGCAGGGTGGGTAGGTAGGGTGGGTAGGTAGGGTAGGTAGGGTGGGTAGGGTAGGTAGGGTAGTAGGGTAGGTATATGAATGGTAGATGAATGTTTGGTGCTTTTTTGGCAAAACAAAGTTTGCCGGGTCAGCTAGTATTTATATATATATATATGATATTTAAAGAATAGAACATTTGGATCCGTTTGACTGACTGATGGATATGGTACGATGGATATGTTTTTTTTTTTCAAGGTGGTTATGAAGACTACTTAGTACTCCTAGCATATCCTAAGTACTTTTTAAGACCCTAATCATTATCATCATTTCAGTCCAGGCGTCGCCACATTGACCGATCCCGTGCGTCTCGAATCCAGCTCCTTTCCGCAACCTTAAGCAGGTCATCGGTCCACCTAGTGGGAGGCCTTCCAAAGTATCGTCTTCCGGTTCGCGATCCCCATTCCAGAACTTTTCGGCTGTCGCCTATCCGTTCTGCGAGCAATGAGCCCTGCCCACTGCCACTTAAGTTTGGCAATTCTTCGGGCCATGATCCTAATAGATGGATGTAAACAACATTATCCTTTGCTAGGGATATAACAAGTGCCTTAATGTTAAAAAACAACTTAATTCTATTCATTTTTACACAGTACAATAGTTTACCAATAATACATTACATAAGGTCCTTAAGTTCTAAGTGTTTACAAATTCCCACACTAGGATTTCCCATGTTGTGGGTAAATGGGTACATGAAAAGTACCAAAAGTTAATTCTACGCAACCCACTCTATAAGTGTCGATTACTTGAAATGATCTTATAGAAAAAGCTTAAAGCCTTAAAACTGGTAAAAATCAGCTCCGGTTGGATAACTAGAATTGGTATTTTTGGATACAATGCCTGTAGATTTACCAGACTAAAGTGGCAAGGCACATTGCCCGTAGAACAGATGGCCAATGGGTCAAAAGGTTTTGGAGCTGGTTCGAAAGGCATCATGACCGAAACGATAATGCTGATGCAATCATTCCGCTACAATTACCGGTTAGAGGAATTTCCAGAGAACAAAACAGAAAACCAATCAACGTAATCAATCCAAACCTTTATGTTTCATCAAAATTAACATGAAGAGACCTTCCACTCAATTCCCAGCAGAGACTCGTCAATTCACAGGCACCGTAATTTAAAATCAGTAATAAACGCAATCAACTTCATCAATAAGCGTTCCGTGCAAAAATTAAACAGATTAAACTCTTCAGTATTTAAGTTAACAAAAGATTTCAATCAACGGGACAATGTTTCGGCCGTATTTTGCGTCATTTACGTGGAAATCGTTGAGCGAGCTCTCAGTGGGAGATGAGCGAGGAATGAATGAGGTGGAGGGAGATGAGCGAGGAATGAATGAGGTGGAGGGAGATTCGAGTGAATTACTACATCAACTGCAGGCTTTATTAAGACGGTACCCTGACCAAAAAATCGGCATGAGATATGAGCGTTCCTATTGGTCTAGCGGCACTGGTGGCGCATGAATTACAGTAGTGAATACGCCCAGATTTTAGAATAAAATCTTTATAAAATCGAATTTTGGTCTTTTGAAAAAAAAAAATCTACAAAAATGTTCGTTATTAAATTGTCTATCCATTAGTGTTAGTACAAAAAATAATCAATAAACATTTTACGAGGAGATGCATAATATCAATAATTATTTCTCATTTTCATGTTTTTTTGGAAGTAGTTTAGTGAAATATATACAACTTTAAAAAAAAAAACTAAATCTACCATTTTAGAATCAATGTTATGTAGAAATTTAATGTATTTTTCTTAAGGCTTTTTGTGCTGTTTTTAGGAGCTATCTACTCGTTATTTAAAAAGTAATATCAATTGAAAAAAATACATTAAATTTCTACATAATATTGATTCTAAAATGGTGGATTTAGTTTTTTTTAAATGTTGTATATATTTCACTAATCTCCTTCCAAAAAAACATAAAAATGAGAAAAAAATATTGATACGTAAAGTGTTCATTAATAATTTTTTGTACTAACACTAATGAATAGACAATTTAATAATGAACATTTTTGTAGTTTTTTTTTTTCAAAACACCAAAATTTGATTTTATAAAGATTTTATTCTAAAATCTGGGCGTATTCACTACTGTAATTCATGCGCCACCAGTGCCGCTAGACCAATAGGAATGCTCATATCTCATGCCGATTTTTTGGTCAGGGTACCGTCTTAACGCAATATGAACCGATTAAGTTACCACATTTCAGAATTGATTTAATTCGCTTCATAATAAATTTTTAGCTTTTTTAGGGCTGTATACTACCATTACAAGTCATCCAAGAGTTTCGCTGGAATTTCCTACATAGTACAGTAATGCTCTATCTTTAGGTCGGGTTAAACGTAGGCTTTCCGATGCGCGTGGCATGTCGCGTTGCTGTTTTATTATAAGATTTACTACTACGCAGCCATTTCAGACCATTGTAACTTGTAGTCACTTCAGAACAGCCAAAAAGATTGGGGATTACAGTATAAGATATGAAATAGATAATGAATTGTGCAAATAAAGCTTCAGAGTTTATTTTACCAATGAGTTCAACACAAAGAAACATTTAAATTGCATGTAAAATCAAAAATTAATGTCAAAATCATCATCATCATCATATCAGCCGAAAGACGTTCACTGCAGGACATAGGCCTCCCCCAAGCGTCACCACATTGACAAGTCCCGTGCGTCTCGTAACCAGCGGAACCCCGCAACCTTCACCAGGTCAAAATACTCTCAAAATAAAATATGTATACTTTATTTTGAGAGTTTTTTAACAATGTGAACCGCTCCGCTCATCTCTCACTGGCACCACTACCCAACATTAAAATCGCGAAAATTATGGAGCTCATAGTGTGACCAGTCATCCGGTAGAAGATTGCAGGTACACGGTGAAATTCCATTTTCTCTTTGTGAATTATTCCGCAGCTTCTCGGCACGGTCAATTACACGCATAAGGACAATGACAATGTCAGAGTGTGAATTCTGTGAATTATTTCCTCGCGTTCGTAATTCGTATTTTGTTTCCTTTTCACATTTTGTGGCTTTATTTCTGAAGCTTTGAAATGGTATTAAATAAGCAGTATAATAATTATTTGATGTGGGTTCTCATAATTCAATGTTGTGTACCTACGTTGACGTTATATTTAAAACTTTGCAGCTATGGTATGGATCAAAATGTATAATTTGATCTGCATTACCAAACATGAAGTTTTTATCTCAACAGATTCTGACTAAAGCTTCTATCAGTGTTGAAATGTTAGTTTTAAAGACTGACAAGAAATATCAATATAGATTCCACATAAGACTACACATGCCTGGCTACTTAAAATGTTTTTTCAAATATGCATGGAAATATTGTCATTATTTTCGAAAAAAGAACACGCAGAGTATCGAATTTACGGACAAAGAAAATGAAATACTCGTACATTGCAGGAGCGTTTTTTGAATTTGGAACATTACAACTTACAACGCTCCAGCAATGTTGATCAAATCCATTAAAGGTGCGTTTTTTTTAATTTGGAACATTACAACGCAGGAGCGTTTTTTGAATTTGGAACATTACAACGCTCCAGCAATGTTGATCAAATGCATTTAAGGACCGTTTTTTTTTAATTTGGAACATTAAACGCTCCAGCAATGTTGTTGTAACTTTAAATAAATTAAATGTATTATATAAAAAATGTTTCATTTCCCTGCATTCTTTTGAGAAGAGCACTATATATGCCTCGGCGGAAATGGCAATTGCCTGTCTCGTATTAGTCTTGCCTACGGCTCGGCTTTCAAACTCATACTCGATCTGCAATTGCATATTTCCCGGCCTTTGAAATAATGTACTATTTAGGCTCGCGATTTAGCATCTCATCTAATGGTAAGTGATAATACGGTCGGTGATGGAGCACCCTTGCCTAGAAGTAACCTACTCACTTTTGAATTATAATAGAACTGAAACACATCGGTTTGCCACCGAGAACAGTTTGACGAACTTTCATTGGAAGCCCAAGTATACCAACAATCTCTTACGTATCAAGTATCAACAAAACCGCCATAGCTACTAAATAACCCACAAAACAAACCTCAACATGCTTAATTTCAGTTCAATACACTTCCAAGCACTTTACGACTACCAACGAAAAAACCTCGTATTGAATTACTCCTTTTTTATGGTTACAATGTACTTTACGCAAATGTCTTGAGACGGCGGTGACACTGACTAAATAGTAACAGAAGGCTGATTCTATAAAATGAGTAATGATACTCGCAATGAGTGTAGTATGCACGCACACATAGACATGCTTCAAGTAGGTAAAGCAAGTGCATATGCACTCGCGACTGATGCTCTTTTGAAGCACGATTTAGATCAAACGAGTATAGAACTAGAGTAAGAATAAGGGCATTGCTATCTCGATTTTCTTGATTTTTTTGTAAACATAGGTTTTTATTCAAAGCTACCTTTTTACGTAAACTTCGATTGGTTTTACTCAAGTGCGGCCCAAGACCAAGTGGCATAAAGATTAATGTAAAATCCAAAATATATTGGTCAGACCCATATATATATTTTGACTTTGGACAATCGTAATTACTGATAAAATGTCACTTGGTCTTGGCTGGAGCCTCTGGAGATAGTTTGAAATCGCTTTGCGCGACTTAGTGTGCGTCCGTCTGTTTTCGTCTCATTCTTCGAAGCTGGCCTTCTGTGCGTATATATTATAGTGATGGTAGCGAGTACAGACCTTATTGCTCCCAAGGGCCTCACAAGGAGAGGTGACATTTTCCTTTTTTTGTTGCCCAGCGGGGAAATGTCTTCTTTTTAATAATTCATGAAGGAGTCGATAGTTTGTTTTGGCGTTGAAGTCTTAGCACGCGAGTCTTTTGTTTTCGACTTGGTGTCAATCGTTTTTTAATGAGGCTGGCTGATTTCCATAAGACTGGGGGTTCGGTGCTAATAGGAAGCTTTTTATTAAACGGTTTTTTATCGTGGTCTCTGCGGAAAGTTGAATAATTATTTATCGTTTACGCTGAATATAAAATAGCCTTCTCAATTTCAAAAATTGTTTTCATTATGAGCGATAATTGAGTTGTAATTTCGTCGTTTTCGTTAAGTAGCTAACTAGGTATTCTTATTTTGATATTAGGTTTGTTAATTTGTTGGATGGCCAGTGATTTACCAAAACGAAATTTCTTACAACTTCGAAAATAAATTAATATAAAATTGGTTTGGTTGGTCATGGTGTGGTCCAATGGTTAAGACCTCGCCTGAGGTGCTGAGTTAAAATCCGATCAAGTACCAATGTGACTTTTTCAATTCATATGTACTTTCTAAGTTTATCGTGGGCATCCGACACCGGTGAAGGAAAACATCGTGAGTAATTCTGGACTTATAGTTAAAATAAATTTGTTATCGCCAACGTCAGGCTTTCTTTTTATGAGAAGAGGCATTTGTCCTTCGGTGGGACAATAACTGGCTGGTATTATTATTAAATTGATTGGTACCAACTAACATAACTCCATCATCGTTTATCAATCTTATAATCACAGTTCACTCTTCTCTCCTACGTGTGAATGTGAAGAAATAAAATTTCGTCATTGCCACTCAATTATAGATACCATCAGTAATTGGAAAGTGCTGACTCGACATCATCTGATTTTGATATTAAATTGTCTAACAATAGATGTGAAACAATATTAATTGAATCGTCTATCTTTAAAATGCACTTTATTATTGCGTAACTCCTAGTGGACCGTTATATTACAAAAGTTCTTGTTCAAAACTTTAAAAAAATACGAAAATGTAGTCAATTATTTTTTATTTTTTTATAACCTATAGGCTCGCGCTTGACCACAATCTCACCTGATGGTAAGCGATGATGTGGTCGAAGATGAAACACGCTTGCCTAGAAATAACCTACTTAAAGAAACTACTACTAACTCTTGACTTAAAGACCCCTACCCCCCCTTTATTTTGTTCAAATTGTTTTTTTAACTACTGATTTAATTAATAATATAATTAATATATAATTTCGTGATAGCTACAACCTGGGAGTCTTTAAGTCAAGATCGAATAGGTTTCTTCTAGGTAAGCGTGCTACATCGACGACCACATCATCGCTTACCATCAGGTGAGATAGTGGTCAAGCGCGAGCCAACCATTAATAAAAAAATAAAATTTGACGTAGGAATTACACATAAGTTACAAATCTTTGAACGCCTACGTTCAGCACATGAATACAACAATAAAATCAAAATGTATTCACACACAAACATTTAACTACAATTAAATCGCCGCCACTTTATATCAATATTACCTTTGACATCGATATATTTCAAGTAACAGTTTATTATTACTAAAACACACCAAAGATCGCCTACGCGCTGAAAACGAAAGTGACAACAGATAACACACACACTATTAATTTACGATAGGATATAAAAGCTAAACACACACATACGTGATAATAGACCTATTTTGTCTTTCCCACGGCCTGCCAAGCAAAGGTATGAAAGTGAATTAACAAATCAACGAAGAAAAACCTTGTGAAATGATCTCCAAAGCTCCTTAACGAAGAACTGAGAAGCATAAACAAATAAGCACTTTATTCGTACTTCAAATAAGAAAACTAGCTTTAATTATTTAAGTAAACGAAACACTTCATTAAGACCTTTCAGACTCGGAAAAAATATTTTATAATGAGCTGTATTCACGAGCCAATTAACTTCGATTCCTATTACGAACTTCTCTTCCTTCTAAAGTAAAATATACTCTACTTAGTAGTTCTACGGTTGATATTTATATAATCCTAGGTAACAATCTGATTAGTACAATGTTTGGTTATTGCAGTATCGTTTTGCTATTACCAGTGTGGCCATAAAAACAGCAGTACTGGAGATCCGTTTATATAACTTGAGCATTTCCTACTCACGTCCATAAAATTATGCTATTTCAAATTGACGGAAACAGTAAGCAGGATTCTTAGAAAGTAACATGAAATTGGCGTAGCCAGCGATTTGTTAGTAAGTCAAGAGTTTATTAGTTCTAGTTGACAAGTTTATAGGTAACTAGCGGACGCCTCGCGGTTTCACCCGCGTAGCCTATGTCACCCGGGGATAGTGTAGCTTCCCAACGGTGAAAGAATTTTTGAAATCGGTCCTGTAGTTTTTAAGTTTATTCGTTACATACAAAAATATAAATCTTTCCTCTTTATAATATTGTAAAATTAACATGGGAACTTGTCATCATCTTTAGCATATTATTTAACTTGAATCACCCACTGCTAAGCTTTCCCTTTCTTCCATATTTCCTGGATCCCGGCTCTCTGCCGCGACTTTGACGATATGTTTAACCCAAGTGGTTTTAGGAAAGCCTTGGTTTCTTTGGCTCAAAATTGGCCATGGTAACTCGTACCTATTGAAGGAAGAAGGTAGTAACGTTAGTTTCTATTCAAATTACACGCCAAAATCTACTTGCATCCCCATATTTTGTTTTTGTCTGTTATTGGCTCGTGTTTGACCACTATCTCATTTGTTGGTAAGCAATGAATTGCTCGATGGTGAAGCACGCTTGCCTAGATGAAACCTATTCACTTTTGACTTTAAGAACCCTAAATTGTAGGTATCGGGAAACACGGACTCTGGCAGGGAATTCCACTCCTTAGCTGTACGCATAATAAAAGTATTCCCAAAACGATTAGTGCATATATGTGGGATGCACCGATAGCGCATCGCCGTACAAAGACAAAGACAAAGACAAAGACAAAAGATATTTATTTCAACTGGGCCACCAAGCGGCACTTTTGAATGTCACAATTTAAATTTACATGGAATAAAAGTTGATTCTACCGTGCATTCGGAAAGTAGCTTGTTATGGAGAAGAAACGTCAGAAGTACGTCAGGTAAATCCGATTATGAAATGGGCTAAGCGGAATTAGATCATGCAATTCCATCGCTCATTCCCCGAAAAATTACCGATAATAAGCAACAACCTGGCAACTCAGTGACGATGTTCAAGGCTGGAGCTTTGACTTGACCAGTCCCTCATTGCCGATGAGCCTCTTGGTCCGATATCCTCTTTTCGATAGACTCCAGTGCATCAAGCGATTTAAGCCCGTAACTTCCCCCTGCTGGTCAAAAATTCACAAAATATATACGGAATGTTACAGTCAGGTGACATGTAAACACTGGCAAGCTGAAGTAGCCTTCGTTTGATTAATTACTTTCTTTCCATCTTTTTCATCGTAATGGGTTTCATCTTCTTTTCCTTTTTTAGTCTTTACTACTAAACGTCACATGTGTATTCACCATTGAATTGTTTTTTGTCACATACAGTATAATAATAGCGATCATCCTGGGTAGAAAAAATATCATTTTATTTAGTCTGTCAGTGAGGTTATCAAATAATATTGGACCCGTATTTTATGCTATAAGAAATAAATTAAAACTGACAAAGATAAAGCGCAACAAATTTTAGGAGTGGGGGCTTGTGACGTCACTTTGTCAGTATAAAGTGTAGCACACCGTGACGTCACTCAATATTTTAACGCATTGTATCTTCGTTATTTTTTTGTTAACGTGGCAAAAGAAAAAATATGTGTCCAATATTTTCAGGTTATCTAACGGACAGGCTAAATAGATATTTTTGTCAAGTGCCTTATTATAAGTTTTATATTACCTGGCCACTAAATTAAAAGGTTATGTGCATAAAATAACACCTCATCTTGACAATCGTTGATGACCAATAGAAAAACGACAAACCGTCAACTCTCTATTTGCGTGGCCCCATTCCTAAATATGCACAGGTTGCATATAGCAATAATTCAATCAATCCATTGAAGTAGGTACTTGGAATGTCTGCAGTTATGTTAGCAGGCATGGCATTAGTAAGTACATCTTAGAGCACCAATCAATCGTCATAATTGACAACAGACGATGTTTATTGGCTAAACTACAAGGGAATTAGACTGGGCTGGTTGGTCTAGTTTATTGTTATGTCAAAAATGGCTATTCTGTTCTGTAATTGGTGAGTTAGGTACTCTAAATTGGATATTGAATACAGGAATAAGATATTACTTAGCTTTCTCTTAAGACCTTGTAGTAAATATCTATTTATTTACATTTTTACAAAGACAAAGACAAAAATTCTTTATTTCAACTAGGAGATTAGGCACTTTTGAACGTCAAAAAATATAAATTTTATGTTAAGAATAATTGATTCTACTTTCCATTCGGAAATATAGCTTGTTGTGGAGAAGAACTGACAAGTACATCCATACTTACTCTTTAAAAAAAAAGTGTTTTAGAACATTTACATACTTACATAAATTCATATACGCGAGGACGATGCACCCAGGACTAGTAAACTGCGTTTAGGCAAAGAATTATAAGCACTAACAGATAAATTCTATCACTTGATAAATAGGAACATGGTTCTCACATTGAAAACTTTTCATAGTATATTATTTTTCTGGCACTTCTTCTACGTTTGGAGTTACGCAGCATGCTTTCTGCTTCGATACATCATCTTGCACAAATCCTTCCAATCGTATCAACGGTGAATGGTCACAGAATGAATTGATAAATCTCATTGCCACTTATTTATAGATAACAAATAATAAATCGTTCTACAATCGGCAGAAAAATCATTATTGACTGAATAACTTAATACGAGCATAGGAAAAGTTACTACAACGTAAAACTTCAAATATAGCGAGTAAATACTAATCTGTGTCCATTTTATTATAACAATGAGTTATAGTCTCGGCCTTACACCAAGAAAACTATCGCCCTACATATAGACGCTGGTCAAAATAATATACATACTTTTCGTTTGGTCTGCCAAGTACTTGCAAGCACTTCTGCTAAACGGCCCGCAGATAATATAATACTAGCATACAGATGCCTCATCCCATACGAAACCGTTCCGACGTAACTAGCGTTTTTCGTCTGATTAAGATGATTATTTTTCTATGTACTTCGATAGCGTTCGGTTCGGTTCCACGGCTATAGATGGTGTTAGCAGCGACATGTAAGTAAAAGAGTTTTCTCGGTTCGAGACAATTTTTTTTTAAATACATTGACGATTTCATTGAGGAGCTTGTGGCTAAATAATATCAGCCGCATGGGTCGATCTTCAAGGTTAAGCAACGCTTGCTGAGGTCGGTCCGTGGATGGGTGACCATTTCAACATAGCGAGTTTCCTCCGTGCCTCAGAAAGCACGTTAAGCCGTTGGTCCCGGCTGTCATTTGAAGATCTTTGACAGTCGTTACGGGTAGTCAGAAGCTTGAGATCTGACAGCCAGTCTTGCCAAGGGGTATCGTGTTACCCAGTTACTGGGTTGTGGAGGTCAGATAGGCATTCGCGACATGTAAAGCACTGGTACTCAGCTGAATCCGGTAAGACTGGAAGCCAACCCAAAATGGAAAAAAGGCTAGGTAGATGATGATGACGATTTCATTGTACCAAAATATGTTAGAATACAAATTAAAAAAATCGAGTGGAAAACCTCAGAAATTTAAGACCGCGCCATCTATTAGAATTCGAATTTATTTATTTGTAAAAATGTAGTTTTACATAGTATGGTGTTAATATTTTTGTTAGTTCTATACATTCTACCACGAAATATATGGTGTACAAATATTTAATTGTCGTTCTTAACTAAGTACAAAATTAATTTTAAGATTTGCGATTTACAGTAAGTTCAATATGAATTAGTTTAATTAAAATTAGGTAATCGTTGCTTTAACATTTCAAAATTAAGTTCATGTCATCTTGGATTTTTACCATATTCCATATTGGAAACCATTTTAAATGATCTGTTCAAATAGTCTTAGAAATTTGAATTAAGAGCACCAATATTCCATAATTTAATGCTTCATCATCATCATCATTTCAGCCGAAAGACGTCCACTGCTGGACGTAGGCCTCCCCCAGGCGTCGCCACATTGACCGATCCCGTGCGTCTCGCATCCAGCGCCTGCCCGCAACCTTAACCAGGTCATCGGTCCACCTAGTGGGAGGCCTTCCAACGTATCGTCTTCCAGTTCGCGGTCGCCATTCCAGAACTTTTCGGCCCCATCGGCCATCCGTTCTGCGAGCAATGTGCCCTGCCCACTGCCACTTAAGTTTGGCAATTCTTCGGGCTATGTCGGTAACTTTGGTTCTCCTGCGGATATCATCATTTCTGACGTGATCACGCAAGGAAATTCCGAGCCTAGCCCTCTCCATTGCCCTTTGGGTGACTTTAAGCTTTCTGATAAGGCCCATTGTGGCAGGCGTGTTGGCGATCGCAGTATGGTTGTTATAGGAGCACAGAGAACGCTGCTGCCCATTCTCTGGTTTGTCCCTTAGTCGCCTTTTCACCCACGGGAAGACATGGGATGGTGAAATTCTTAACGTCCGGCACCATACGGATCAATTAATGTGATGAAATTAAGTGATCGCATTTAATGCTTAGGAGAGTGTAAATTTAACATTTTCTAGAATTAATCATAACAATTCTATGTTCTTTTGATTATAGAATTTTTAAAATCAATTCTAGAAAATATTAATTTTACACACAATTCAATAACAAATCG
The DNA here is from genome assembly GCA_949775005.1 of Orthosia gothica. Taxonomy (NCBI): domain Eukaryota; kingdom Metazoa; phylum Arthropoda; class Insecta; order Lepidoptera; family Noctuidae; genus Orthosia; species Orthosia gothica. The sequence continues at coordinate 6,348,233 of OX459064.1, read as the reverse complement.
ATGTATATCGCGCCATCTAGTGACACTTGAACCAAATTTTCTTTGTTAGCGCTGTGACCCCGTGACGTGGGGCTGTGTTTGATAATCAGGTCGGCAAAATTGCTACCCAGAGTGTTTTCTTTGGAATTTCTGTGTATCAAGCCAGACTCATTTGTTTGTCGCAATAAGCTTGCAGGTTATAGAAATTATAGGTTTAAATATAACTTGTGAAATGAGGGTTTGACCTACTACTATACTACTGGTACATCTCTGCCGACCTTTTAAAGATTACAGGCACAATGTTGTGTTTACGTACTAAGAAAACTATCGCCCTACATTTTGTAGCTAATTAGAGAAGGGTTTAAATAAACTTTGCGCATAGTATTCGAGTGTAACAGTTTATTTGCGTTCTCCGCACTAACTTTCTCAGCTGCAGTTTTGACGGTTCGTGAAATATTGAAACGAACGTTTTTGAAAATTATATTCTACTTACATATTGGATTTTCATGATTTGTTTTGGAATAGGTAGGTGGGTTATAAAGCACATAATTGAATAACTTTTATAACTGTCCCACTGCAGGTTAAAAACCTTTTCGCATTTATAGAAGGCACGCTTGCCCAAGGATAATAGGCTGGTCCATGTTTCTTTACAATGTTTTCTTTCAATAAACTTAACGGCCATAACGTCCTAAATAAACTTAAAAAGTACAATACGCATAATCCAGATTTGAATTGATTTCGAAAGTGATCGCATCTTGCAAGAGTATCTAACCTTTTCATCTTTTAGGTATATCTAAAAACAAATGGCTGATTAAAAATTTGTCAAGAGATTAAAAAAAATAAGTTCAAAATCTAAAACCGACTTCAAAGTATGAAACAAGAAATTGTGTTCTCATCTAAAATTGTTATGCACAAATTATTCGATATGTATCACTTACATTTAACAAATATTTTATTTTATTTCATACATTTTCATAGTGGTGTTCTGAAAATAACCGTGGTCGTATGCCACCTACCGTAACAAAACAATACATTCTGTACAAAGTAGCAACATATTTTTCTTCTTGACTTCGTGCCCTGTAGAGGGCGCCATATCCAATTTAATCTAACATCACAAAGCTAACCAGCGGACAAACAAGACGCTTCCAACGACACCTCATTTGTCAAATTATAATAAGGAGTTTAAAAGTTATGAGGGAACTGATGAACATACATACACACATACCATAGCGTAGTGAGGTGTATACGGAAAAGGGATAAAATGCATTATAAACTTAAGAAATTCCCTCATGACGATTATCTCCGAATTCAGTACACTAGATATAGAAATACCTGCAACGACTTGACAAACACTTTGAAGCGCTCTTACTACGAAACTCAATTAAAAAAAAACGAGAACAACCTAAGAAGGACATGGAACGTTATTAAGGACATGTGCAACATTAAGAAAGGCCCAAACAAACCAACAGAGCTTCTTCAGACTCAATCTAACCCGGCAGATTCTCTCAATGAAGTAAATAAATACTTCACTTCTATTGGGAAGAATCTGGCAAATACAATTTTGAGTAAGCTCAGGCAGGAGGAGGGCACTCTGGCTACGAAAGCACGGAAATCGAAAGGCTTCCTACTTTCGATGGCTCTGTCTCCTACGGACGAGGGCGAAGTAATCCAGGTCATATCTGGCCTTAAGAATGGCAGTGCCCCTGGTTTAGATAATATTCCCGCCAACATACTAAAAAAATTCAAATGCAAATTAGCTTCTCCAATAAACCATCTCTGTAATGTTAGTTTCTCCCACGGTGTTTTTCCTGCAACATTTAAAAGAGCTGCCGTTGTTCCCATTTTTAAGGCTGGAGATAAAACCCTGGTTAGCAACTACCGGCCCATATCTTTACTCAGTATACTGTCCAAAATTCTGGAAAAACTTGCAAACAAGAGACTGGTTAGGTACCTGGAGTTAAATAATATACTATCATCTAACCAGTTCGGCTTTAGAGCCAATCGGTCCACCAATGACGCTATCCTGAAACTCACCGAAAACATCACTAATCACATAAATAAAGGAGAAAAATGTGTTGGTATTTTCCTTGATTTACAGAAGGCATTCGACACAGTTTCGATCCCTATTTTAATCAGCAGATTGGACAATATCGGAATTAGAGGAGTGCCCCAGGACTGGTTATTGAGTTACCTTTCGGGAAGAAGTCAATGCGCTCGGCTCGATGGCATGACTAGTGATGACGCTGCCTGTACTTACGGGGTTCCCCAGGGCAGTACAATTGCCCCCACACTATTCCTGGTGTACATAAACGAGCTTTGTGATGCGACAATTGACAAAGCAGAAGTCATGATGTTTGCTGATGACACGGTTCTTTTGTTCCATGAAAGGTCGTGGACTGGCCTGGAGGCCGTCTGTGAGGTGGGTCTTTCCCGAGTAACAGCGTGGCTTGAGGACAGTCTACTATCATTAAACGCCTCGAAAACGAAGTACCTGTGCTTCAGCAAAACGAAAGCGGGTAGCCCCAAAAACTTTAAAGTTTCCATCCACACTTTCCCCTGCAATAGGAATGTCTCTAGCCGTGCCTCCTGCGCTTGTCCTGAGCTAGTAAGATCAAATTGCATTAAATATCTGGGAGTTATCGTTGACGAGAACCTCAAATGGACGCAACATGTCTCAGGCACAGCCAAGAGAGTTCGCAAGCTGATTCATATTTTTAAAACCTTGAGACTTGTTGCCAGCTCCAAACTTCTGATGCAAATATATAAAGCCCTCTGTCACTGTATCCTGGGTTACGCTGTCTGCGCCTGGGGAGGCACTGGTAGTACCCATATGATTGAGGTGGAACGTGCGCAGCGTGCTGTACTGAAGGTTCTTTTATCTCTAGGATTCCGAACGCCCACCACTATAGTTTACGAAAACGCCAAAGTTCTTAGCGTTCGGAAGATCTTTATATTCGAATGTCTGCGACGTTACCACCGATTCGTCGTTCCTGGGTTGCCAATCTCGTCCGGGCGCAGGGATGGGTGCCCAGTTGAAAGGACTGAGAGTGTCTTCGCTGACAGGCACTACTTCTATCTTGCACCAAGACTATACAACAGAATCGGTAAAGATATGGGTATGAAACACCTTAAACATCTAACCAACTTCCAATTCAAGAAAAGGGTTACACAGTGGCTGGACGGTTTCAGTTATGAGGAAATAGAAAACCTAATTGGAAGCGTAACTTGAATTGCCAATCATTAACAATATACACTACACACTACACACCCACACACCCCCCACACCCACACCCCCCACATACACTCGGGGTGAGTGGCACACTCTGCCCTGTTAATTTAAATTCAATGTTTCATTATACTTTTATACAATGTTAATTATTCTTATTCTAATCTAGCCAATGTTAATAATTGTAATGTATTAAATGCTGATCATTTAAATTTATTGTCAAATTTTATTTTATTCAATGTTTATCTTTTTTTATTATTATTATCTTTGTTTTAATTTTAAGGATATCAATTTCCCCTTTTTAATCTTAGTTTGTATACCTAATAATGTTTGCATACTATAACTGTAATATTATTATTATTTTTATATTTTCTGTCTATCATGATCCTTTTTTATAATATTCCCTGTTTTGGAGAGGTCTGGCTCTTGTGATACAGGACTTCCTAGTACAAGAGCCAGGGCTGCACTGATAATTGTGACATAAAGTGTGTGTTAATAAATAAATAAAATACCGGTCAAACACATAACCCTTTTGCTGCGCCGTAGTCGGGTAAAAAGCAAATCATTGACATAGAGAAAATTATTTCAAGATGCAAATCATTATTATTTTAAATAACAAAAGATGCCAAGGAGTTCTTAACTAACTTTCGACAAACAACTTTGTTTATATTGCCTATCAATAAGTATCTTTTGTTAATCGAGTGTATTATTTTCGAGAGCCCTTAAACAAGTTTCGCTAAATTTAGTTTAGTTTATAAGTTTTAGTTTCAGTTAGTATTATTTTATGCTAAAACTGTTTACGCTGATTAAATTCTAGACTGTTGATATAAAGTTTGAGTTGGTAATTGTTGGTGCAAAAATTTCTGAGAGATGCTGGATATCATTTTCAGTACAGTTGAAATTATATATTTAGTGGTTGAGCAAACATACAAATAAAACTTTATCTTAGTTTATTAATTTATCTTAGTTTTTAATCATGGTCTGGCAGTTTGAGTATTTTATGCGGTCTACCCGAATGTCCTTTGTTTGGTATTGTTCGTCGAATCGTTGAGCTCCTAAATTCTGAGTTGAGCTGCTCGGTTATTGACAAATGCGTGCACTGACTGGACAGGTCCACTCAATCTGGCTGGTTCTGTTTCAGACATCAGTCTACATGGTCTTCACATGATCTAACCAAGATTTTGTCTGGGACTTTAAAAGAGACTGTGACTGAGTTTTTTCGGCCTTTCTTCTCAGAATAGTCAGATAGGAAACGCCGACCTCATCTAGTTCTAATAAAAAATATGTTAGACATGTAAAAGTGTTTGTATAAACCAACTTACAGAAATAAAATCATTTATCATTTAAACTTTTTTACACAAAAATACGACCGACGTCTAAATAAAAACACTACAAAGTGAAAAATAACTTCAATTTCGGAAGTCGGTGTTCCTGTTTTCGTTTATTCGTTTTTTGACACCGACTTCAGAAATTGAAGTTGTTTTTCACTTTGTAGTGTTTTTATTTGGAAGTCAGTTGTATTTTTTTTTCTGTTAATTGTTGTGGTACTAAAAAGTGAAAATAAAAAACTTTGGACCAGTTCTAAAGGCTAAGTACCTATAATGCCCAAAGCGATGCTAGCATAGATTAACCCAATAACATAAAACTTAAACAAAACTGGTGGAATGAGAATAACCAGGGTGATTCACACCTGCGTACCCTTTTAGAGCGAGAAACAGACATGCAATTGCGGCTATTCCGAGTGAATTGTCGTCATTTATTGAAGTCATTCATCAGATCTTGATGAAATTTAAATGGGACCACATGATATTTTTTTATTTGAAAGCTAGTGCTTGCTTTCATATAAAAAAAAACATCAAAATCGGTTAACCTAATAAAAAGATCTGAGGTAAAACACATAAAAAAAACTGTTTCTTTTTGGGAAGTCGGTTAACAATAAGATATATCTAAATAGACATAATAACTAAGGTTTTCATGTACGACCCGTCTTCAAGTTATGCTTCCTTCTGCAGTGTGGTCGGCTCAGTTCAAGCTGCCTGCAACAACTTTCTTAATAGCTTAGACTCAGTTTAATAATATTGAATTTGGTACCGACACGTAACTAGAATGTATCAACCACAGACATAAATCTAAATAGATAACACAAGTCCCTCCATCTGTATGAAAACCAAGCGTGCCAATTTTTCACAAACAATTTAAAAACAAATTTACTTACCAATGATAGAAAACATTGCCAATGCCTCAGCCAACTTTTTCTATAAATTGTTTACAGCTCAATATGGCATAAGAAGGCATTTTTCTAGATATTAGTGGATTTCCGGTGCCGATAATTCTAAATGAAAAGCTCAGATTACGATCATTTGTCGTAACTTTAGTCCGTTTTTTGGCACGCGAAGTATACAATCGCGTCATCTAGTTAGATTTATGTCTGTGGTATCAACCTTGTTATCACTTCTGTTAACCTAACAAATTAATTAACAGCCCAAACTCAACACAGTTCTAGAATTCCTTATGTTACCCCATACAAATCACATACATACACAAATATTCGGTTTCGGAACAGTTATTTACATGCACTACTACTACACCCAGACCCGGAAGTAATGTCGGTCAGTTCGCGCAAATATTTGTTTTAACGAGAAAATTGAACACTGAGCTCATACAGAAACCAGGGATTTAATATTATTTTAACAATAAATGGAAGTGTCGATCCGACTGAGATATGTAACTATTGAACCATCCGTATTCGTATATTGTGTACATTACAAATATAGATGTATCCTGTGTTGATGGTTATTCTCGGAAAAAAACTTTTTGCAAAAAAATACTACCGACTTCCAAATAAAAATCTACAAAGTGAAAAATAACTTTAATTTTGGAAGTCGGTGTCTTTGTTTTTTTTTTCCATTTTGTTTGCGATATTGACACCGACTTCCAAAATTTAAGTTATTTTTCATTTTGTAGTTTTTTATTTGGAAGTTGGTAGTATTTTTTTTTTATTATTTTTTTATTTTTTCCTTTTTAGTTGTACCTACCTAAAATAGGCAAGTTGTTTATTATGGTAGGTACCTATAACGCCAGAATTGATTACCCGAATAACATGAAACTTGAACATAACCGATGAAATGAGAGATCTGCGTACCCCTTTAGTGCGTACTGGCGTGATGTTATGTTATGAAATGGTATATACAATAAACAGACATGCAATTGCAGCAATCCCGAATGATTTGCCTTTATTTATTGAAGGGTTCTGTTGTATACCTCCGAAGTTCTTCGTCAGATCTTCACCAAATTAAAATAAGCCAATTTCGAAACATACTCTTTCAAACAAAAAAAGAATTTTCAAAATCGGTCCACAATTGACGGAGATATCGGTGAACATACATAAAAAAAAAAAAAAAAAAACACAAGAAGTCGAACATAGAACCTCCTGCTTTTTAGTAAGTCGGTTAAAAATCGACACCGCCTTTGACACACCACCTGCAATTTCAGTTTACATTTGACAAGTGTAAACTGAAATTGTAGGTAATTATCAGAATAGGACTAAATGAGTGATAGGAAGAGGTTTCCCGTAAACCTGACTGAACCATTTGATGTGGCGTCGAAACGCTTGGTTGCCTTTGGGTCAGCAGTGGATGTCTTTTGGCTGTGATGATATTGATGACACGTACCGCTAATATTTCTACCATGGTATGAACTAATATTCTAAAAGTACCTACAGCTTGGGCCGCCGTAACTTAAGACCATTCAACTTTTTAACTTTGCCAACGCCATCTATTGAATATTGAGTTCAACTGTCCGAGTATGTGAATTGCGTGTGATGTGATAATTTTACTTCTTGAACACTTTAAATTCATCTAACTTTTGATAGAGTGAACCGATTTGTATGTATAAAAGTTATCTACATTGGTTTTATACATTTTACGTGATGCATGCACAAATAAACAGACAAACAGATAATATTCTTGGGAATATTATCTGTTTGTATATATATGTATATTCTGGAAATGGGTTCTGTTGGTTATTCTTTAACACCCTGGCTTTTAATTTGGAAATAATTTCGATGTACAATAACGACTTTTCTACAGATTTATATGTATAGATTAAAACTTCTTGCAACATACAGGTAGGTACACATAGGCGGATTTTATGTCGGAGGCATTTTCTACCACTCTCTTTATCCTATATAGCTCCGTCTCTTCTCATAGTAGAACCATAATAGTTATGACACGTCATAGTAAGGCCCCAGATTTGTTGTTGATTTGTGTTTCTTTTCTTCAAACCATTGAAATTGAAATAAAATACATTCATGAGTACAAAGTCAACCTGTTGCTCCAGCAAACAATGTTTAGTATTCAATATATTGAATACAAACCGGCGATCATGTTGTCGATACATTATTTGAATGAATTTACTTATAATGGGAAGACGATAAGTTACTAATATACCTTCTATTGTGATTGATGATAGGAACTTATCTTATCATATATCAAGGCTTATAAATATTAATAATGGAAAGTGAAACTGCCTGACAGCCGTATTTTTCTTTTATGACTTACCGGTTTTGATCATGACAATGAACAGAAAGATAATATCGGTAGATGAACAAATGAATAGATAGACATTGAGCATTCTGAAAAAACCCTACACACTACTTCCAACCACTGCAACTCCTGTAAGCCAGAATCAACAGCAGCGATCACCAGAAAAGCGCTGATTCAATGAAGCTCGACGAGTTCCGGAGAAAAAAGTCCGAGTCCTAAATTAGGACAATTGATTCCGATAATAGGACATACACAGGACCAAAAAAACCTACAAAGAAATATAAAAAAAATATGCAATATGTTGTACAATCTAGTATCTGGGAGGGTATGTAGTAGTACCACAGACATACATCTAACTAGATGACGCGATTGTACTTACTTCGCGTGCCAAAAAACGGACTAAAGTTACGACAAATGATCGTAATCTGATTTTCATTTTGCATAATTGCCACCGGAAATCCACCGAAATCTAGAAAAATGCCTTTTTATGCCATATTGAGCTGTAAATAATGTATAGAAAAAGTTGGCCGAGGCATTAGAAATGTTTTCTTTCATTGGTAAGTAAATTAGTTTTTCAATTTTATGTGAAAAATTGGCACGCTTGGTTTTCATACAGATGGAGGGACTTGCGTTATCTATTTAAATTTATGTCTGTGAGTAGTACAATATAGTTCCTGGGACACAATGTGGAAATAAGTAGGCTACTTTCTATCAAATGAAACAGAATGCAGCTACATGGTCGCTAATAAATAATCCTGTCTTATGTTCGCTTAAACAAACCTCCTTTTACCAGCCCATAACTCACAATTAGTACATCGTGTGGGGTGTTAGATTATTCCATCTTAGCCGTCAAACAGTTTTCACTTCCACATTCTCCCAAGGACAGGAATTCCCACACGTCTCCGGGCATTACATCAAAACGCATGTATTCTATGGACTTGTGAATGCAAAACAGACATTGTCTTATGTCAAACGTTCGCAATAATGGGACAGCTCCCTTAGGGTTGAACACGAGGTAGAAATATTACAGCTTTTATATTTGAGGTGCTTGTAAGCAGGAGTTATGAAATTATCGTTGGACACATTTTTGGTATAAATGGTATCGTGTTGAGTATAAATGTATATTATTACCAAAGAAACGATGAATGTATTTTGTGAAGTTGATTAGGATAAAAAGATAATATTTATATATAGCGACCTTGGCGGTTATTCTCACCGGAGAATAGTCATTGACACGGGGTATATTATAATACACATACGTTCTTTCCGAGGTACAGGAGTGTATATTGCCAATTTTCAAACTCTAGGCCAATAGAAAAAGGCCAATAACACTTTGCACGACTTGAGAATCGAACCTAGCACGCACTTCTGGCTCAGTTAAAAAAAGCGCGCGCGGCCGCGCATAAATTTGAAAAAAAATTTCATTTTTTTTTTTAAACAATCTTTTTTCTTATTCTACTCATCAAACTGTTTCATTTGATACCCATGTATATGGAAGTGCACAAAAAATAACTAGTCCGCTATATTGTGCCGTCCGCCATATTGGATTTAGAATGACGTCACTTAGCTCACCATGCATTGTCAATCAAACTAAATGTGTTTGCAAAATTTCATCTTAATCTAACTGCTTTAAAATTCAGTTGCAAGATTTTACACAGACACTTACATACATGCATACATTGGAAGTTAAATAAAAGCTTGTAAAAAGAGTTACCGCGGCCCTGGCTCAAGCAACTAAAGGAACACGGATGGGTTTTAGTCAGTAAAAGTCTGACACGCCCTCCCGCTTCAGTCAGAGCGGGGGAAGTCATTGGATGATTCTACAAACTTTTTTTTTTATTGGCTCGGTTAGAAAATTATAAAAAAATGTCTGCAATTTTAAAACGGCCATACTACATTAGATGATTTTGTCATAGACTAGTAGTTCTGTTCATCCAGTACATAAGATTTGAAGGCTTGCGTCCTCAATGCATCGACACGCATCACATCTACCCAGTGACCTAGGTAAGTAATGAAGTTGTATAATACGTAGGTCAACGCATAACAACAGACAAGCCGTAAAAACAACGGATGACTATTTTAACGTTTATGAAAAGTCACAGATTTTCGGACGAAAATAACCTTGTATTTGTTGTTAACATATCGTAGCCGAATACTTTTACTACCCAATCAGAAATTATGTTAAACTTATGTTCAAATCCAGATAAACGAAAATCAAAGTGCGCAACGTAAAATCTAGAAACACAATAGTGTCACGTTTCAAAACATAAATTAATTTCACTGGCATTCTATATCATCATCAGTCTTTTAATGTTGCCACTGCTGGGATATAGGTCTTAATCCACCACGCGGGCCCGGGGCCTGCAGTCTCGACATAGCTAACGATCGTTACGCTAGCTAACATTCGTTAACTCTTACCACAAAATAGTAAGTATACAGAAGGGCCTCTCCCGCCGTTTGGAAAATTGACAGCTAAACTTGACAGATTCACTAGGGTTGCTACTATATTGATACCGAATTAAAAAAAAATGGGTAGGTTGCCCACGTTACAAACATAAATACATAGATTCGTCTAAACATACATCATATCATGCTTACATGCCTTAGAGGGTAGACAGGGCATCAAATATCCATTTAATATCACGAACACTAAAACCCTAGTGAATCTGTCAAGTTTAGCTGTCAATTTTCCAAACGGCGGGAGTGGCCCTTCTGTATACTTACTATTTTGTGGTAAGAGTTAACGAATGTTAGCTAGCGTAACGATCGTTAGCTATGTCGAGACTGCAGGCCCAGTGCTGGCTGATGGATGAACATGTCTTCGATTTTTTTGTTCCAAGTCATACCGGTTTCCTCACTATGTTTACCTTCACCGTTTTTAGAGCAGTGGTGATGAAATAATTTATACAAAGTAAATCGCCTGCCTGGGTTCAAACTCACAACCTACGACACGTAAGTCGGGGCCATTACCAGTGGTCACCAATGCTCTTTTAATATTCTAAATGCATCAAATAAATTAAACACTCCAATATAAATTTCATGCAGCGCAATATAATAAACCAAATCTAAATACACCGAATAAGTCATATTTCTGACATCAATTTGTCCATCTTTAAGATTTTTTTCCATTAACTCAAGATATAATGGCCACATTAAAAATAATGGATCCTTAGTTGATTCTTGATTGCCAGTGCAGGCATAAAAACTATAATAACAAGATTTTCACACGATACATCAATGAGACACCCACTCATATATTGAAACACGAATATTTCTCGCGAGGCTGCTCTGAATGTAAAGTAGACATTGTGTTTTATCAATCGTTGGCAATGGTGCTATGGGGTTAGGGCTCTGTACCTTTATTTATGTAAATAATGATATAGGTACAGTCAGGAGTCTTAAGTGCAGTTGCACTCTACCAAAACTAAATTTTCAAACAATGGAGTCAGCAAACTTTAGCTGTTCTCTGGAACAGACCGATTTTTTCGCCAAGTTATGAACTTATGTAGGCATAGTTCGTACAAAAGAAAAAAGTCTTATAATAGGAGTTTATGTGCTGCAAATGCGGCTTTGGAATCATCGCCTGTAAGTTCTCCTCGGAGCAGCAACTACAATTAACTAAATATTTAGGTACAGTTGTTACCCATATTACATCCCTACTTACATGAATAACGAACATTTCAATACGATAGAGCCGATGGTATCTACCGACCTATAATGAAATAATATATAACCTTTCAGCATAAAAACGGCCAAGAGCGAGTCAGACTCGCGCACGAAGGGATACGTACCATTATCGCCAAAAACGGCAAAAAAAAGTTTTTTTTGTGTCTCTGTTAAGTGTTTTGTGTGTACATAAATAAATAAACAAATAATAAATATTGATTTTATTCTGTTTTTAGTATTTGTTGTTATAGCCGCAACACACTGTCTAGCTATCACGGTTCATGAGACACAGCCTGGTGACGGACAGACAGACAGACAGACAGACGGACCGCGCAATCTTAGTAATAGGGTCCCGTTTTCACCATTTGGGTACGGAACCCTAGAAAAGAAGCTCCAGTACTTAAAATAATTAGGTACCGTATGTTTTTCTAATTTAGACCCGTAATAACAAAGCCAGACCTTCTAAAAGTACTCACTTATTTCCATATTCATAGCCTTAGAAATCAGAGCTAATACAAGCACTAATACCTCCATTCACTACCCACTCCTTTTTCATTCATCCGTTACTTGATTTCAATGAGCTCTGTGAATCAAGCTTTCGATAAAATCAATGCGTGACTATGAATACGACTGGAGGTAGCGAGCTGCCCTCAGCTAATTTATAGCTAACGTGTGTACGCAAATGATCAGTTAAATGGTCGTAAATCTATCGGATAAGTTTATTCTGTATTGCTATGTTAATTGGATGTCTTCTGTCTTCTTTGGAAGATCTGAATTGGTAAGTAAATTGGATGTTTTTGGCGTTTGAATCCGTGGGAGATTTCAGTATAGGTACCATACACAACAAGGTCAGATGCACTGCATACCAGTATTTTACATAATATAGCGACTGCCTTTAAGACATTCACAACCCAGTAACTGAGCAACAGGAACCCATGACCTTCTGCATACCATATCGTCTGCAAAGAACTTCAAGTTATAGCCGGAACCAACATTTTAAGACTCTTACTCTACAGTATAAATATGGACCAACAGTATGGAAACTACCTACAAACGCACGAAACGGAACACTCAAAGAAACATGCACATCGACGAAACCCCTAAGCGGTTGTCGCGATGCTGTCAGTAGTGCGAGTCACTTAGGGGTCTCATTGATGCGCATTTTTGTGTGAGTGTTCCGTTTCGAGGGTTTGTAGGTAGTTTCCATACTGTTGGTCCATATTTATACTGTGCTTACTCCGCTTTAGTGCAGTAAAAAGGTTACTTTCTAGAGCATACTCCTTAGTAACGGCTTAGTCAAAAGGTTTAAAAAAATATATATTTATTATCATTCATGTGAAACATGATTTTTTGGTTCGACTAATACATAATCTAAAAAAAAAAGCAGCACGATATTTATTCGCTTCTTTGGCTTACTCCTCAAAACGACTTGGATGTTTAAAAATATACTTATACAGAAAAAAAAATGGCTAGATATTTTTCATATACATAGGATGGAACTCCAAAACAAAAATGTCCAAAAGGAGGTCCAATATTGATATTCTGGCACCAAGCGGCGTGACGAACAGTACCGCGTTTAACATTGGGGAATAATGCTTCCGAGGCATGGATGTTGTGGATGGTCACCCATCCACGGACTGACCGAAGCCTTGCCTTAACCTGATGGTCGAAAAGTGCAGCTATTGTTATCTAACCACAAGCCTACAAACAAATAATACAAATACGTCTCTTTGTTTTACTCGCGTAAGATATGTCGTGTTTCACCCTTGCTTATCGTGCAAACTGCACTGGAGATAGTCTGGTATCTCGGAGACATTAGCAAGGGTCGAATATCTAGAACAATCGTGCGATTAATTATCTAGACAGGGCTATCGTTACCTAGTAATTTACATAGATAATGTTGTTAGCAAACATGATTATAATTTGCATTCCATCATCCTTCTGTTGAGCACCTTTGTCTACAATAATGAATGGCATTTTGATTTAATAAGTGTTTAGCAGAAAATCTGGCAGGACTGGCAGCCGACCCCAATATAGTTGGGCAAAGGCTAGGCAGATTGATTGAAGTTTTTAGCAGAAAGATTTTATTGAGGCGAAGTAACAAGTAAGTACAGCACCTGCCTGTATAGTAAAGGGAAAAACCGGCCAAGTGCGAATCAGACTCGCGCACGATGGGTTCCGTACCATTATCGCAAAAAACGGCAAGAAAATCACGTTTCTTCTTAAATATTAAATTTATGTGAGAGCGGTGGTGGCCCAGTGGTAACGGCCGCGACTTACATGTTGTAGGTCGTGGGTTCGAGCCCAGGCATGCGCTTTACGTTGTGTAAATTATTTCTTCACCACTGCTCTCAAAACGGTGAAGGAAAACATCGTGAAGAAACCGGCATGCCCATGGCATCTATCTATCTATCAGAACCAAAAATTTGACGACATGTGACATCCACCAACCCGCACTGCGCTCGCGTGGTGGATTACGGCCCATTCCCTCTTACAAAAAGGAGGCCTGTATCCCAGCAGTGGGAACATTAATAGGCTAATGATATGATGTGTGATCTGATTAATTATATTCTAGTATTTGTTTTCATAGCGGCAACAGAAATACATTATTTGTAACAAATTCAACTGTCTATCTATCACGGTTCATGAGGTACAGCCTGGTGACAGACAGACAGACGGACAGTGGAGTCATAATAATAGGGTCCTGTTTTTACACTTTGGGCACGGAACCCTAAAAAAGGAGAACTCATAACTACTGTAGTTTTTCGATAGCAACCAGAACTATCGAGATCTGTAAGGAGTAGCTCTTGTGGCTCTGAATTAATTGTAAAAGCTATGTAAGAGAGGACAATTAATAGTTCCGGATTTTACGCTTAAATGAAAATTTGCTCTCAGCTTTTTATAAATCTAGCTAAGTTTAATTTTTAGAAAACGTCGTGTTCTCTTTTTTCACCCAAGCAGAGCTCAATCGCTCAGGGGGGTGACCACAAGCTCTTAGAGTAAGGTTATTTTGAGATCGAGTAAGTGACAGATGTATACACGTCATATACATCTGTCCCTTACACACACTCAAAATAAATTTGTAAAATATTCCTTGAAGACAGCCTGCTAGACACATATCGACTGTAAAACTCTTGTATTTAAACTTACTTAGCTAACCTAGTGCGGGATCATTATGGATTCCAACGTACAAGGAATCATTCATTGGTTGGAAGATCCAATCCTTGCCCGTTTCTTGGGGTCGGTGCCATACGTTTTCTTCTTCAATTCTGTCCTGTCAACCATCATGCTATCACTGACTTTTGTTTCATTTCATTCTTCACACAGTGCATCCATATTTTTAAAAAACCGGCCAAGTGCGAGTCGGACTCGCGCATGAAGGGTTCCGTACTTGGTAAATTGCGGTTTACGATTTATGACGTATTAAAAAAAAACTACTGACTAGATCTCGTTCAAACCAATTTTCGCTGGCAGTTTACATAGTAATGTACATCATATTTTTTTTTTAGTTTTATCATTCTCTTATTTTAGAAGTTACAGGGGGGGGGACACACATTTTACCACTTTGGAAGAGTCTCTCGCGCAAACTATTCAGTTTAGAAAAAAATGATATTAGAAACCTCAATATCATTTTTGAAGACCTATCCATAGATACCCCACACCTATGGGTTTGATGAAAAAAAATATTTTTAGTTTTAGTTTCAAGTATGGGAACCCCCAAAATTTATTGTTTTATTTTTGTGTGAAAATCTTAATGCGGTTCACAGAATACATCTACTTACCAAGTTTCAACAGCATAGTTCTTATAGTTTCGGAATAAAGTGGCTGTGACATACGGACGGACGGACAGACAGACAGACAGACAGACAGACAGACAGACAGACATGACGAATCTATAAGGGTTCCGTTTTTTGCCATTTGGCTACGGAACCCTAAAAAGGAGGAAGTTTATCAAATCGACTGGCTTTTTTAGGGTTCCGTAGCCAAATGGCAAAAAACGGAACCCTTATAGATTCGTCATGTCTGTCTGTCTGTCTGTCTGTCTGTCTGTCTGTCCGTCCGTATGTCACAGCCACTTTATTCCGAAACTATAAGAACTATGCTGTTGAAACTTGTTAAGTAGATGTATTCTGTGAACCGCATTAAGATTTTGACACAAAAATAAAAATAAAACAATAAATTTTGGGGGTTCCTATACTTGAAACTAAAACTAAAAATATTTTTTTTCATCAGACCCATACGTGTGGGGTATCTATGGATAGGTCTTCAAAAATGATATTGAGGTTTCTAATATCATTTTTTTCTAAACTGAATAGGTTGCGCGAGAGACTCTGCCAAAGTGGTAAAATGTGTGTCCCCCCCCCTGTAACTTCTAAAATAAGAGAATGATAAAACTAAAAAAAATACATGATGTACATTATTATGTAAACTACCAGCGAAAATTGGTTTGAACGAGATCTAGTAAGTAGTTTTTTTTTAATACGTCATAAATCGTAAACCGCAATTTACCAAGTACGGAACCCTTCGTGCGCGAGTCCGACTCGCACTTGGCCGGTTTTTCTTTTTTGTGTTACCTCAGAACTTTTTACTATCCTTTTAGATGATTCTTTTTTGAATGGCAAATCACTCGGGATAGCTGCAATCGCATGTCTTTTTATTGTTTACACTATTTCATAACATAACATCACACTAGGTAAGCTCTAAAGGGGTAAGCAGGTGTGAACAGTTTACTCTGGTATACTCTTCTCCACCGGTTTGGTTAATGGGTAAATCTATTCTGCAAACACTTTGGGCAGTATAGATACCAAACCTATCGAACTGGTCCATTATGTACCACAACAAAAAAGTTAAAAAAATTGTTTTACAAAAAAATACAACAGACTTCCAAATATAGATACAACAAAGTGAAAAACATTAAATTTCGGAAGTCGGTGTTCCTGTTTTCGTTTCTTCCTTTTTTTGACAGAGGTGGGTTGTATTTTTTTGTGAAAAAGTTTTCTCACCTTTTCTTCAACTTTGACTAAACATAATTCAACCATTGCTAGTCAAGTGTACGATAATGATGTTTGTTAGCTTCATTTTCACCAGTAATTGATCAAAATAAAACCTACAAAAGCGTAATCAACCCAGTTACACCGACATAACTTTATTTATTTCCGCCGAACGTTCCATAATTACATGTCTGTCAGAGGTCAAGAGAATTAGGGTCATAATCCACAACGGTAACGGTGAAGGGCTTATAATGCCTAATAAATAATATTAAGATACCGGTACAAAATAGATTGGTGCAGAAGGCCAGCTCCATACAATTAGTGAATACGCAGACATATCACACGCTTCGGCAGTCAGAAGCCATCAATCTAATACCAGTCCTGTCAAAGGGTATCGTGTTGCCCAGTTACTGGTTTGAAGAGGTCAGATAGGCAGTCACTCTATGTAAAATATTAGTATTCAGCCGCAACTGCGGTTAGATTGGAAGCCGACCCGAACATAGGCAAACAACATTGGGAAAAGGCTTAATAAATTGATTGATTGATAGATGCCGATTCGGAAATTAAAAATATCAGTAAATTCACTTGGGTTGTGGCCGCTTTTCTCATGCTAAAACACAAAAACTATATAGTAATTTTGTGCGTTATATGAAGATTTTGATCACCGTAAGTACGTTCGCGTCTATGTATGCGTGCGCCTGTCTTCACTTATTGAATAGACTGAAGCTTCTGTAGTTGTGTTCTTTCCTGTGGTCCCCGAATCGAAATTATGAACTTTCACCTTAAGGGCTATTAATAGTAATAATTCTTTGTTTGGGTGATTTGTTACGGAATTTATAACAATACGTGAATGCGCTAATGATTTTTATATTCTGACACGTCATGCTGTGATTAAAGAATGGGAGAAAGATCGTGTTATCTTTCGTTCATTCTTTCTTAGAGGTTTATTGGAAGCAGTCAAGTCGTAATAATTTAATGCCATAGGTGCCAGGTCAAGAACGTCACAATTAATGTCTTTTTTTTTTTTTTAATTAATGTCTTGTGCCATAATATTTAAAGTCAGCTTTTATCTATCTTCAATCGCTGTTCATAAATCAAGAACTTACATATTTACCTCGTTTGTTTCTATTTGCATGAAATGATGTTACGTTCGCTTCCACAAATTTGTTGTTGCTGATTTATTGTCTTGATACATCGTTTCTATCTTCCATTTCAGAACATCAGTCCCTCATTGAAATCATCTGATAGCAAAACAAAAATCCATAATTAGTCTAATTAATGTTTCCACCGCTGCCTGGCCTCAACTGGCGTATTATCCATAAAGGCCCATTGAGGATTGGTAGATCTATGCGACACGTCTTCAATTTTTTAATCTAAGATATGCCGGTTACGAAAACTCTTGATACCAATAAAACTTTTGATTAAACTTACTATAAATATAAATTAAAAAAGGTCTTCTTCCAACTAATCACAAAATCAAAAAACAATTGCAATATCTTCTAATAACTTTCCCCCTTTCACTTCATTGCCACTTCAAATCGTCCCAGTTAATCTATATCCCAATAAAAGCAAAATAGAGCAGAACAGAAGACATTATTTTTATCAAGCAACGCTTGTAACGACAATTTAGGGCTATTAACCTACTATGGAGTGATATGCCCGTTTAAATTGTGTATGCTCCGGACCCTAAGCGTCAATGTATCAATAAATTAATTAACATATCCTATTTATAGAGCAGCAACCAAGAGTCTCATTACAAAAATATTGATATGAATTTAATTCAGTCTCTCAACTCAGTCTCATAGGACAGCAGCTTAGGGCAGTTTTCGATACGCTGCATCATTAGGTGTGGAATAATATTCCACCACCATTATAAGTGTTAGGTTCTTAGATCACGTTTGCGGCAGTATCTAATAGATGCCCGAAGGGAATTGGATATGGTTTCAGGTAATGTGTCAATTTTATAAAATGCCTACAGTATTTACCCCTTCCATCTATGTCTCGCAAAAATCAGTCTTACTGCTCTTGTTGCGATCTGCGTCACCAGTCCGTGGGAGCTTTAGTGCCTTAATATATAATATTTTTGTTTTTTTCTATTCTTACTTACCAGAAACTTTTTTTTTCAATCCTACCTACCGATTTCTTATTTAATATAATATTTACTATATCTGTTACTTTATATATTTACTATATACACGTATAAGTACTAATCTATAACTATAAAGACTGAACTATTGTTTTGGACACTTGTGTTTCGTGTTTGTTGTATCATATAACAGAAACTAAATATGAATTGAAACAAATACCAGTGGTATTAGTTGGTGGTATAAGAACGGAATAAATCCAAAAATCTAGCGTCATCACAATCCATTAATTTGTAAAAATGTATTTGGTGATTAAAACAAGGTCTACTGTATATAATTATTCCTGTAGATACTTAACTGGAAAAATAATAGAATAGAATATACGTTATTGTACACCAAATAAAATACACATCGCTTTTACAAAAACTTTGTATACTAAAATAATCATTTTTATACCAGCAATCATCCAGCAAATCACATTTCCCTTCAACTTTATGATAGTAAAAACGTTTAGTCTAAGACATGAACACAAAACACAATACATGCCTTTGTCGGCATATATTATGACGCCCACTGCATGAAGAATTGCGCGGCCCACATCAAGGCAGGTCATAAGTGATAAGTTTATTAATTCTAATAATTGAAACCAAGCATAGATATCACTGTCTCTTTTGGCAGTGCGCATTATTAGTGCAGCATAATTTGACGACGTAAAAGACCTCTCATTATACGTGCATTAGCATCAAAGTTCCAAATTAATTTAAATAACACTTATAACGACAAAACTTTGAAAATCTGTTTTAGTTTTTCATTTATATGAGTAATATTAATTATATTTATAGAGGAGCTTGTGGCTAAATAATAAGAGCCGAACGGATCGATCTTCAAGGTTAAACAACGCTTGACGTGGTCGGTCCGTGGATGGGTAACCATTTCGCCTCGGAAAGCACGTTAAGCCCCAACGGCTTAACGTGCTTTCCGAGGCGAAATGGTTGTCATTTTAAGATCTTTGACAGTTGTTACGGGTAGTTAAAAGCTTGAGATCTGACATTATCTAGCCAAGGGGTATCGTGTTACCCAGTTACTGGGTTGTGGAGGTCAGATAGGCAGTCGCTCCATGTAAAACACTGGTACTTAACTGAATCTGGTTAGATTGAAAGCCGCCCTCAACAGAGTTGGGAAAAGGCTAGGCAGATTGATTGTCTTATAAC
This sequence comes from Orthosia gothica, assembly GCA_949775005.1. Taxonomy (NCBI): domain Eukaryota; kingdom Metazoa; phylum Arthropoda; class Insecta; order Lepidoptera; family Noctuidae; genus Orthosia; species Orthosia gothica. The sequence continues at coordinate 6,328,532 of OX459064.1, read as the reverse complement.
GACAAAACTTTGAAAATCTGTTTTAGTTTTTCATTTATATGAGTAATCCGTGGAGAATAGTGTGGGCGCTAATAAAATGTTCGTGCTCCTTTATAGAGAGCTCAATTGCTGCTCCTAAAAACTCTTTGAATGTATTTTTTATGTCTTTAAAGTATTTTCGTTTTCCTGCCTCCCTTTCCATAGCCATTACTGGCAAATTAAAATAAAATAAATATGTTGCTTAGGTGCTCATAATAGCTCATATGCTGATAAGAGTTACAAATTCGACAGCTTAGGCATAAATAATATTTGATTAATGTCCAAATGACATCGTGGCTGAACAAATACAAAATAGTTTATTGCTTCATAAGTTTCCAAAATAAAGTTTAGTGTTTGGAGCTTCCCTTTAAGCAAGTAATGCCTGTGTTGGGAAGCTCCGCTCTTTCATAGCAAAGCAATACAAATTTAGAAAACTAGATATTTACAGATACAGAAATATGATATACATTACAGAATTTGATAGTGAACAGGGGCCTGGAACCTCTGTTGGAACAGGGGTTTCACTCTGAGACTAAATTGAGAATAAATTCTCCCTCTCTCTTAAGAATGTATTCCATTAAGAGGCAGTATGGGCATAGAGCGCCGACTGAATTTCCTTAGTAAATTTGTATTTGTCAAATTTGTACACTGTCAAGTTTGTATTATTGTAAAAGAGATGTGTAACTTCATGTTTTGGTGTACAATAAAGTATATTCTATTCTATTCTAAGCCTCTGTTGATAGCGCAATTTTGAGCATCTTTTAAGGGTCCTGGTGCTTCTAAAGATAATTTATCATCAAAAAGCAAAACATAGGGGCACAGTATATATCTTTCATTTTCATTTAATGGAATATCTTTTAAATTGGTCCAATATTGGAGTAGGAAATAGGCGAGACCCAAATCCCTAATTATGACTTTTTACTAAGGAAATTTAGTCGGCGCTCTCTGCCCATATTTCCTCTTAAGTTTTGAAATAACTTGTCTTTATTCGGCTAAAGCCCCATATTATTGTTGGTAATACTAAATAAGTAAACTTCCACGGTAACTAAGAGACTAATATGTAAGCGACTTATATTAACATCAGAATCGCATCAACTCAGTGGGTACTAATAAGTCAGCGACCTTTAGAATCTCAGTTTAATTAGTGATACATTTAACAGCATGGCGTAATATTTTCTTGAAGTCATCGTCTGCCTGCCCTTGTACCATGTTACTGGGATCGGCACAACACGTTTTCTTCTTCCATTTTGTCCTTTCCACCGTCACGCTATCACTGACTCCCTTTTCTTTCATACCACTCCTCACACAGTCCCGCCATCTTTTCTTTGGCCGTCCTCGTCCCCGTAATGTTCTCTTAAACTATAAGCACTTAATTATCTTTATAATCTCCAACAACAGCATACTTGATCCACAGTTTCTCAATTCCAATCAATCTGCCTATGTCAGGGTTGTCTTCCAGAATAACCCATGCAGCCGAACCAGTATTTTCCATAGTACTGCCAGTCTGACCTCCACAGCCGAGTACCCAGATGAGACCGGTTGACGGCTTCAGACTACCCATAATGACTCTCAAAGAACTGCAATTGGGCTACAGCTCTAAAAAACCAGCCAAGTGCGAGTCGGACACGCGCACAAAGGGTTCCGTACCATTACCGCAAAAACGGGAAAAAAAATACGTTTTTGTATCGGAGCCCCACTTAAATATTTATTTCATTTTGCTTTCAGTATTTGTTGTTATAGCGGCTACAGAAATACATCATCTGTGAATATTTCAGCTATCACGGTTCATGAGATACAGCCTGGTGACAGATAGATAGGCAGACAAACAGACGGACCGCGGAGTCTTAGTAATAGGGTCCCGTTTTTACCCTTTGAGTACGAAACTTAGTCCACTCTTGCTTTCCCAGTCTCCATTTTCTAACAAACGCCGAAACAAACAAGTCTTGTGGTCAAAAAACAACTCACAATTAATTTAACAATGAAATTACACCACAAACCTAACAAATAAACCGTCCAATTCTGATATCCACTAGAAAATTCCACACACGGCGTTCCATCACTCGAAATAGTGCACAAATTGGACCGTTGTCCGTCCTCCTTCAAGCCTTGATGGATTGGTCCTCGAGACTTTTGTTCCCCTTGTGATAATTAATTTTGACCGTTTCCGTAATTCAAGGTCCATTCATGACAGAATAGGCCCGTATCTCAGATGTTAGGGCTGAACAATGCCATGATAACAAGATTATACTGAATTGTGTTGTAATATAAACGTCTCGTCATTGTTTCGTAAAAGGGGTTGTTTTGGGTATCCCGTGACAACCCTTGGGGTGTGTCGGTAGGGGATATTTATTATTGTGTTCTATGGGTGTCTAGGTAACAAAGGGTTTTTTTTTTGTAAGAAGTTATTAATTGGTTTACCTATTAGGTGTATAAGTATTTCTATAACTGTTTTGAATACATGACCTACTTTTGCTGTACATATGAGATTGATTATCGTAAGTTTGTGGGTAAGTGTGTGTGCGTTTGTTACTTCTGCACGCTCGAACGGCTGGACGGATCTGGATGAATTTGGCACAGTGATAGATTATAATTTGGAATACTAATAGCAGGTAGGTTACTTTTTATTCCGGTAAGTTTCAACATTCACGCGGGTGAAGCCGCTTTCTTAAAAAAAAAAAAAAATCCCACACTAGGAATTTCTTCCTGTATCGTGGGTGCGTTTACAAACAACGCGCTGGCAGAAGCTAGTCAAATAATATTCTTCACTATTATTTCCTTCTTAAAGATCTGCCTTATCGTCTCACAAATACATACCTTATTCGACGTGAGAATTTAACAAATTATGCTGTTCCATGATTTCAAACAAACCAGTTGCATACTTCTAACAAATTTAACTTAATCAACATCAATTAAAATCTGTGTTAAATGCATTTAAGTGCAGCCATTAATACGGAACTTAACAGAAACCCAGATGTTCAAATTGATTTCCATATTCCACATGATAATTTAACATAATAAACTTGGTCTTATAATTAGCCCGTCGATACCAAACTATCAATTCCTATTAATAAAATTTGAGATCAATAATCAACTGGAATTATGATCAATAATGCATGAGATGCCTAAATTGACGTCTTAAATGTATAAGTAATTAAATTACAGTAAGTTACGAGTCTTTCTCGTGACTTTTCTTTAAGTTTATGATGTCTATTAAAATTATAAGTAATGAGCTGTATTACGAAAGTGTCCAGCTAAAGGTTGCATAACAGCGGGCGCACGTCAGACGATAGCACAGTAGGAAAATTGCACGATAGTCATGTGTCGCGACAGATGATAAATAGAACCCCACTTCCATTCATTCAAGAAGTATGCATATTCATTCAATTAGTGAATGCAGAGGGGACCTACTCTCACGTACTTTGTAGGTAAATATTCACAGGCATTGTACGTGGGGCGCATAAAGTGCACCTCTATTCACATCCGCAGGACATTGTCCAACTTACATACTTAGCTTTGTCTTAATTACCCACCTACATACCCCAAGATACCGGGCGTTTACACCCAAAACACTTAAATTCAGCACATTGTTATCATATTCTCTGTTCTGTTAACCAAGACCTTATTGTGTACGACGAAAATAGTCTCAGGGCAAAAGTCGGCAAACTTGCGCTCACTCTTACCGCTTGTGTAATTACCTCAGCTGTGATCGCCTACGTACGTTACAAATGACTTGTGAGTAATTACTGAGTGAGATTCACACGTCCCAATAATAATATACACTTTAGTAATAATGAATCAACGCTTCCCACGCACTCTTTTATTAATAGAACTACTCAATATAAACAACTATTATTTAATAGAGAAAGCAAAAGTTTGTCTATGTAAGATGCTTCCTTTGAAGTTCAGTAATAAAGGTACATCTGAAGTAGCTACAAAATAGCTACTTCAGAGGTTTTTGTTTGTTTTCCAGCGTCTTAGGATAGAGGCGTAATTAAACATTCTTTGACCAATTGTTTTACGTCGTCAAACGATTTTAGCTACAAAGAATTTATCAGGGCAGTGTTCTCAGAACTCGATTTGAGTGTATCTAAAGGTAAATCGACATTTCGTAGGATGAAACATAATAATATGTAGTAGCAAGCGTAGATTTTAAAGTCGAATTTCAGCAACAAAACTTTTTGAATTAAATTCCAAGCGAGCGATGCAGCTCGCTTGACGAATAAAATTTCGTGTTTATTAGGTAGTAGCGAGCTGCGAATCAAGGGACCAAGTCGCGTTTATGAGAATAAACGCATAGTTGAGTCTCAATGCAAACAGTCCTCTGTTTGAAACTTTAGACTCCTTTCTTTTGTTTGTGCTTCTAATATGAGCATTGAAAATGCTTTGTCCGTTGAAAACGAAACAAGTTGAGCTCCAGTTGAAACTGAGTTTTATTTGATAATGTGAACAAATTTTAGAGACGAGAAGTTTGAACAAGGAATTGTTATTGTTGCGCTGAATATTTGTCTGTTCTGTTTGAGGATGAAACTGACAAATTAGTTTCCAGTTCAGTTTGTGCTGTATATATAAGGAGTATTATTTATTAATTTTAACCCGTGTTGTCCCACTACTGGGCAAAGGTCTACTACTTCTCATTCCTCCTAGTTTTGGGCAAGTGTAAACCAGTACTGTCGTCAGCTGCCCAGCTCGTCCCGCCAGCAGGTGCAACTGGCTGGACAACATTGCGGCATACTTAGGAATAATTTTCACCTGAGTATACCGTGATGTTGGTGGACATTTTTCAGAACCTACATTGTGGTAGATTTAGTTCACAAGTCGTTTCATTCATTTCATTTGATTTATGCATTAACAATATGACAATGTGTCTATATATATTAAAAAAATTGGAATTAAATAGAAGCTAAAAACAATATTCAATTCACAACAATATTCTACGTTCGACATGTGGCATGTCCAACCTTGCGTGGTCCATCTGAAAGACCCTCCAACCTCACAAATTGGGGCACCGCGGTGGCTAATCTATGCTTCAAATTCTATCTGAGACCTACCCTCTGTGCCCCAAAATGAGCAGCTGTAGTCACCTCTGCACTGCCACCGACGACGACACCGTGGAAAAGGAAAAGCAAAATTTTGGACAGACATAAACTTTAGTACAAACTACACGATGAAGAAGAAGATTTCACTATCGCTAAAGGCTACTTTTTATGCCGGTGAAGTGTAAGAAGAGAAGCCGCGGCATAAATCAGTACTTCAATCAAAATACCTACCAAGGTAAAGATTGATAAATGATATAAACAAAGGCATAGGATAGATGTTATGTAAGGATACCCTCTGACTCATAAAGTCTTATGTTTCTTTATAACGACTACACACAATTAAAATGATTTATGCCAATAGGTTGCGATTGACACACATTTGCTACATTGCCATGAAGATATAATTTATGTTAACGCTTAGATTTAAACAGGATCTAATATTATTGGGATATCTAGTAACACTAATAATAACACACTATTAATAGTATTAACACTTATCGTTGTCAATAAATCTAGGTATATTTTATCATTGTCAACATTAGTTAAATGTATTCATAATTTTATTATAAATTGGCGTTCAATTTCATCCGTTTGGCAACTGACTCTAGCGTAGTTGGGACATGCCTAGGCTATTTTATACGATGTTTTTTAGGGTTCCGTACCCAAAGGATAAAAACGGGACCCTATTACTAAGACTCCGCGGTCCGTCTGTCTGTCTGTCTATCTGTCACCAGGCTGTATCTCATGAACCGTGATAGCTAGACAGTTGAAATTTTCACAGATGATGTATTTCTGTTGCCGCTATAACATCAAATACTAAAAACAGAATAAAATTAATATTTAAGGGGAGCTCTCATACAACAAACGTGATTTTTTTGCCGTTTTTTTGCGATAATGGTACGGAACCCTTCGTGCGCGAGTCCGACTCGCACTTGGCCGGTTTTTAATTCGTTAGCAATCTTTCAGGGCGCGAAAGTACTCATAAATTTAAACACTTCTTACCCTTGTACCATGTTACTTGGGGTGGGAGCAACACATTTTCTTCCTCCATTCTGTTACTTTGCGAGTTATTCTACAATAGTAAAGTAATTTCTCAAATACTACCAATGAATAAAAAACCATTATGTGTAAAAATGTTGGCGGCGTACACGATTTGTAAAACAAATACCAACATAACATCTATTTGCTTCTTCAAACTATCTGGATGTCATCAATAGCCCCAGACAGAAGAATTACTTGCTCCCATACTAATTCGTCTAGCTCCAATCAATTGCGGAATTCCGATCTCCGCAATAATACTGAACTTATATGAGCCCGACTCGTAAACCTGACTAACAGACCGTTGAATAGAAGGTAGATAGGTCGTAATAAAACTAATCATTGGTAATTGGCATACGACCCGTAATTTTACCCGTTTGTAACCAAGCAATCAAGTAATATGGTATACTAAACGTGTCGAGCTATCGTATAATCACGAGTATTTTGTGCGATATTGCATTCCTAGTCATAGAAAAATGTGCTGTAAGCTATACCTAGAGCAATGTGTGATACGAAGTACCTTAAACGTGTATCCATGCGAGACACAAAAAAACTGCCTAGCCTTTTCCCAACTTTATTGGGGTCGGCTTCCAGTCTAACCGGATTCAGCTGAGTACCAGTGTTTTACATGGAGCGACTGCCTATCTGACCTCCACAACGTAACACGGTACTCCTTGGCAAGGCAGGTGTCAGATCTCAAGCTTCTAAATACCCGTAACGACTGTCAAAGATCTTCAAATGATAGCCGGGACCAACGGCTTAACGTTCTTTCCTAGGCACGGAGGAAACTCGGTATGTTGAAATGGTCACTCATCCACGGACCGACCTCATCAAGCGTTGCTTAACCTTGATGATCGACTTGTTGTGAATGTTTCGGTAATTAAGGCATTAAACCGTTTAATAGGACTGGCAGCGGCAACAACCTACATGCCAGAGAAAAACCATCCTGAATACTTTAAAAAATCCCATTGAAAGAGTAGAGAAAAATCGCAGTCATCGCCGTGCTTGGGAGAGCACAGTAGGTTCCGAATAAACATTTTATTTTTCTCTTTTGACAGAGATCTAAGATGACAGCAATGCCTATGCCTTCTTGGGTAAAATCATTTAGGCGGATCTAGTCAATTCTTTATCAGATATTATCAGAAAACAATCTTGTTTGACTGTGAGAATTGTACCGAGGACTTCAAGCTTATTATTCGAACTTAGCCAATTATTTGCTGGGACACGTATTTCAAGTAATTGAGTGCCTATTCCAAATGTCTTACGTTCACAACTTGATAAGCAATGATTATAAAATTAAATGATAGGTTAAAGTTTACAGTCGTGTAATTGAATTGCAAATCAACATCTCAGAGATTATTGTTTGTTGCAAAATTTTGCGGGTGAATAAAATAATCATTATTGTGACATGTATTGAAATCATAGACATCATTTTAACTAGTTAACGTAAGTCCTTTCATCTTTATGAACACTTTTTCACACTCATTTTAAGAACTTACCTATGAAAGAAAATATTTCCAATGTCTCGGCCAGTAAATATTTTTGTAGATTTTTTACAGCTCAATACGGCATAATAAGAAAATTTTAGGGTTCCGTAGTCAACAAGAAACCCTTAGTTTCGCCATGTTCATCTGTCCGTCCGTCGGTCCATTCATCCGTCCGCAGCTTAGCTCAGATACTGTTAATACTAGAAAGCTATAATTTGGAATGTATATATATTATATTAATCAAGCCGACTAAGTGATAAAATAAAGTCACATTTTTTTTTTTATATTGTACCTCCTGTACAAGTAAAGTGAGGATGTTTTTTTTCTCGTCTATCGCATGGTGTGGGGTATCGTTGGATAGGCCATTCAAAACTATTACGGGTCTGTGAAAACCATTTTTCGACTCAGAGATCCGTTTGCGTAAAATTAAGCTTTGAATTGCTAATTTTTGTTAGAGTCAAGTGTCCCCCCCTCTGCCAGCTAAATGGCTGCTTTTGTATATGTGAAAAAATTCACAGCAGTAGTAATTATAACGAAATTAAAAGGAAAACTATCACAGCTAAGTAGGTTTAATAAGTTTACGAGTAATAGTCGACCAAATTATAAAGTGTACTTGGAAAAGTAAAAAAAATGTATATTGATGTATGGGGACAACAGTTTTTGAATCATCATCATTTTCATTTCAGCCGAAAGACGTCCACTGCTGGATATAGGCCTCCCCCAGGCGTCACCACATTGACCGATCCCGTGCGTCTCGCATCCAGCGCCTTCAGTTATTGAATGGCAAAGTTAATTTGGCCCTTCGTTTTAACAATTTTCAGTGTTTTCATTGTTTATCAGACTCGCACGTGGCCGGTTTTTTTCTAGATTTCTGTTGATGTTCGGTGCCAATTACACTAATAAAACAATTCAAAGGAAGAGGATTGCTCCCGTTTTTATTACCCCCATTTTGACACGCGAAGTACATACATTCGTTTCATCTAGTATGATTTTCATTCTATGAAGATTGTTGTTTGTTGCAAAATTTTGCGGTAGAATAAAATAATCATTATTGTGACATGGCTTGAAATATTGAGTTAGGTAGTATGATTGTAACGCGCATCAAAAGGTTCTTCCTACGCAAATTATAGACAGGCTCAGAATATAGGTGAGGATTCTTAAGCAATAAGTTGTTCACTAAATCATGTTTATTATATTATTAGTGATCATTAAATCCTCTTAGGTAAACTGCTGCCATATAAATTCTATTAGGGATAGACGATGCATATTGATTCACCGTGTTGAAATGTTTAGTTCAATTATTTGCTGCACAATGCGTAGTAATTATTTGGATCTATTACAGTATATCATATTAAATTATTACTGTTTACACTTGCTGTAGGTTCAAGCAAGCTTCAACAATAAAGTAAATCAAATGCCAGATGTCAATTGATAGATTCCGCGAAAATCTAGGTAATCGAAAATAATTCATTATCATTACTTATGATGTTCATCTTGTCGGGCAGACCCATTTTTACCCGACTGCCGAAGGAGGGTAATGTGTTTATCAGTCTATGTATGTATGTAAGTATGTATGTTTGTTCCTATATGGCGTTCCAGAGACCAAACGCGTTGGCCGATTTTGATGATTCATACGTCAATCGATGCGTCTTAACCCTGCAAATGTCAAAGGCTACATTAAAATTGGACAATAGAAAAATGGCGGATTTTGGGTGCCATATTGTGGGGGCCAAATTTTTTTTATTCTTCCAAGCACATCGTGTGGGGTATCAAAATAAAGGGTTTTAAGAGGTGATTTCAAAAATATATAACACTTATATGTTTAAATGTATCTAATTCGAAAAAAAAACTAAATAAAAAGTTATAAATAAAAAAATCAAAAAACCCGACTGCTTCAAAAGCGAACTAAAAAAGTCGTAAACAAGGAAAAAATCATGCTGTGCAGGCGGAGGATACACCAGATTTTGGTCAGCCAGCCCGCGAATATGTATCCTTAGCTTTTGAAGCAGTCGGGTTTTTTGATTTTTTTAAATTAAGTATTTTGCAGTATATGACGCAATGGATTAATATTTTCCTTCTTCATTGACTGTTAGAAACGTAACTACATCAGTTTAACTTTGTTGTTTCTGTTACTTTTTACACTCGTATTTTGCTTTTGCTGCAAATGTCGTCAATTTATTTAGCCCAAAATAACGACATCAATAAATTTCAAAAACGTAAGCTACATTCGACAGCGCCGCCAATATTCGTATCAATTAAGCTCTCTTCAGCCGAACGGTTTCAAACACGATCTGAATTGCAAATACACACTTTTTCTTCTCATTCCCAATGTACGTCTAAATGGATCTAATTGGAAATTCAGCGCCTCTTAAATCGTCCAAGTTTGTTTTCAGAAGTGTACCTACAGAGGACCAATTGGTCCTTTGGACAGATTGTGTACAGAACGAACGCTCTGGATAAATCAAACTGTACCAACACAGATTCTAAATTCGAAATTCAGCCATTCATGTGAGCTAATGATCGGTTTGTGTTGAAACGATCACAAAAATAAATGAAAAATATTGACGGTTTTATTTAGTGAGTCGAATGCTGGCTGAATAGAAAATTTGGCACGTATTGAAATGAATGGTGACTATTTAAAACGACTAGCTTTGTGAAAAGTAAAATACAACTGCTCTGTGAAAAGTGGAACTTTTTATAACATTGGCTGTTAATAAATATAGACTGAACTTTGAAATATAGTTTGTTTATGTGTCTGAATGAGTGACATTTGTAAAATACAATTTTTTTCACCTATAACGTCGAAACATTTTTTTTATATATTTGAATTGGTTCACCAAACTTTCGGTGATCCACATTCAAATATTATAAAGATACTCGTAATAATGTTGCCAAACAAATAGGGATTTAAGTTTAAATCAATAATTTTAGTTGCTAGTACCTACCTATAAATACCTGGTGAATAGTTTTTAACAAAATGTTTTCTTTTATTTTCAGATATCAATGGTTCCTGATCCTATTACTGTCTTCACTGTGCTCCGCTAACGATGGACTGTTTGGCTCCAAATTTCAGACCGGTAAACCTTTTCTTTTTGGTAATTATTATTTATGTTTTTATTTTGCTTTTGTTTTTACAATTCTATCTCGTTTATGATTTTTTTGTAGAAATTTAGAAACTATCGACTTAACTGTGGCAATGCCTTTGTTAATTTTATTTGTACCTACCTTTTATACATACTTTCACATTTACCTTTTCTTTTCACTTACCAGTTATTCAATATCACTAAATATCTATTTTGATAAATCATTATTATGAATAAAGCCTCTATTAAAATAATTAAGAATAAACATGTATAAGACGCGCTGTCGTATCGTTATCCCACTGTCCCATCGCACTTGTCTGTGAAAAGACTTATTAACCCACCTCAAGCAATTTGGCTTTATTTAATAGAAGCTTTATTATTACCTTTTCCTTTATTATTAGAATAGAATAGAATAGAATAGATGTTTATTTCTCTCAAAAAGGTACATTTCGTTAAAGGTCGTAAATCTAGTTTACAGCAGATTCAAACCTTAGTGAGAGCTGGAGTCTATACTGGGTTCAAGACCTATATGACAGATCTCCAGGCTCACACCCTTAAAAAATACAATATTATGGTGCACTTACGTACTACAACAATGTGAAAGTATCAAATTGAGAGGAGGAGATAATTATACAAAAACAAAAGGAGATGTGCCATGTGTGTCTTTGGAGATTATTATCTGTTTATCCCCATTGTCACGTTATTTTGTTTCTCTAAAATGAATAATTCAGCCAATACCTTTCATCGCTTAAAAAACTCATAAATACTTAATAGTCATTTCGTTCAAACGGCTAATCAATACTAATATTATAAAGTCGAAAGTATGTCTGTTTGTTGGTTATGTTTTCACGTCTAAACCACGTGACGTGACGTATTTTGATGTAACTTAGCAAATGGATGAACTACCACTTGGATTGGGATATTGGAAACCTTTCATTCCATCAGTAGTAAGATCCTTGGGATGTTATTAATAAAAAATCTCTGAGCTGTAAAAGCAACAGATTCCTCCTACTCCTTGCGTCGATTCACCAATTCTGGGGTTCGTGACCACATCATGGTTTCAAAACTTTCTCTTTGATGATGTTTCTCCACCTGCTCCTATTCTCAGCAACACTGAGTCTTTGATGTTCTACGAGGTTCCGATTTGTTCTGACCAGTGTATAGGACTTCTGCCTCTATGCCGGTTACTCTCGACTTTGCCAGTGACAATTACCTTTAGTAAAGCTGTCACCAGATTCACGGGCAATATAGCCATGGAATTAAAATATCTTGCGGAGGCACACATTTCACAAGCATCTGATAAGAAGATTCTAAATTCAATTTCTCTATAGTTAATTGACCGGTCCCGTGCGTCTCGCATCTAGTGGAATTCCGCCACCCTCACCAGGTCATCGGTCCACATGGTGGGAGGCCTTTAAACTAAGCGGCTTCCGGTTCAAGGTTTGCCATTCCAGAACTTTTCGGCCTTCGGTCATCCGTTCTGCGAGCAATGTGCCCTGCCCTCTGCCACTTAAGCAGAACACACAAAGACATAAGACTTTCGCTGAATGCGAAACGCACGGGACCGGTCAATGTGGCGACGCTTTGTGGAGGCCTATGTCCAGCAGTGGATGTCTTTTGGCTGATAATGATGATGATGTTGATAGTTAATTCTAATTTAATACCAGCCTGTTACGGTCGGTACTGCAGCCGGACGATGACGGCCTGAGTCACGCATTTTATCATGATTTTTGCTCCCAAATTGTGATAAAATGCGTAGCGAGCACAGTAGGCTGTGCTCGCCCGCCAGGACAAAGCCTCTTCTTATGCAGAGAAGGCACGAGTATTTATCATCACCCTTGCTCAATGCAGTACTTCACATCTGCAAATCAATCGCTAAACATCGTGCAGCGTCGAGATTTTTATGAACAAGGGTAAATATGAAAAACACTTTCACGCAGACAAAGTCGTGGGCAAAAGCTAGTTCGTCTATAAATCATAAAAGGCGATAACGTGCTACAATAAATACGTCGTAACACGAATTAACAACTTTATTAGATCGTTGATTATTCATTGGGATTGTAAATGTCGTAACTGAATCAAAACTTAAGATAAAGCTGACTTAAATTAATATTGGCCATAATTCTTACTTTGATTGCGACATTTATGGATTTGACGATGACTTAAAATTCTTCAGGTGATTTGGTAAAGAGATATTAGTATTATACGAGACCCATAATGACCTTTGCTTATGGCATCTCCCTAATTCGCCTTTCCCATTATGAATATTAGTCACCTCGCTCATCCATTGTATTCAAAAATGTGTATTAGAAGTTTTGTCTTAAAGTCTGCTTAAAATGAAGTACATTTACGTCAGCGAAAAAGTTTGGAGACAAGATTTAAGTCACAAAATTTAAATATATATCATTTTAATAGTTATCCACTGAACCACAAAATAAATATACAAACAGTATAGAAACTACCTATCGAAACGGCACACTCACACAAACATGCGCATCGACTAGACCCCTAAGCGGCTCGCACTACTGACAGCACTGCAGAAGTGCCCGAATGGTCTCGTCGGTGCGTATGTTTGTGTGAGTGTGACGTTTCGTGCGTTTGTAGGTAGTTTCCATACTGTGTGTATATTAATTCTATGACTGAACTCATTTAAGTAGCTATCTAGTTTCATAATTGTTTTGAATGGATTTCTATATCTAGAAAATATCTGTATAATCGTTAAGACTAAATATTACTATCACACAGTTTCTGTAGAGTTATTGAAATGCTATAAATAGCTACCTATTTAAATGTGAATCCGTACTAAAAGATGCCTACGAATAAAGACTCAATTCGATAGCAAAATACGATATGATAAACTTAAATATCTAGAATATTTAAGTTTATTGTATAAAATACTCTTCACATTCCAGAAACATTGGCAGTTCTATTAAGACATCCATTTTTATCATTACATCTTTCCAGACTACCTTGTCTCCTGCTTTCTCCGGCCAATCCGGTAGGAACGAGTCTTTAACGTCACTGCAGCGGTTTTTAGGCCTACCTCGGTTACGACGTCCGTCTCCAGGTACCCACTCCGTGGCGATCCTGGCCCATCTATCCCCCTGCAACCTGCAAATCTGACCCGCCCAATCCCATTTCAGCCTCGCAGAATTTTCTCCAACATCAGCGATGTCTATCTTGCGGATCAAATCGGTCAGTTTAATTTGTAGAATGCTACGCTCCATCGCTCTTTGTAAAACCTTCAGTTTGGACTTCTGAGCCTCAGTCAAAGATCAAGTCTCAGCGCTATAGGTAAGGATAGGCAGAATACACATGTTGACGCGTTTACGCTTGAATGAATTTGTAAGTTCGCCCTTCAAGAGAGCCTTCATGGACCAGCCTGCCTGCCTGGCCTTTTTTGTTTAATTTTAAGGTGTTTCTATTTGTAATGCTAATAAACTCAATTTTCTTTCTTTTTCTTTCTTTCTTTCTGTAAGAAATTATATTTGGATAAACTTAAATTAATTCGTTTAAATTGCTCATCTTACTGTACAAATCCTTAGTAGAAACATAGGCAGGTCTCATTAAAAATTAATAGGTACCTAAAATTCAATCCGATTGTATCCAGAGTTTTGTCTATTACAAAACATTCCTCTCAAAATCTCTTCTCCTCAATCAGAAACCATCACCAAATTCCGTGTAGGTAACACACTAAATTATTAACATTATTCACTCTAACACCGTACCAACTCGAGCACAAAACATAGATACGCTCCACAATTACAAGGAGATGATAAACCTATATTGCGTCGTTTGAAACGCTCATCCCTATTCTGAGAACCGCAATCGTTTTAACTACGCCATTTACTGTACAAAGCGGAGAAAACCGTGGGGCGTTAATTGTCTCAACGCTGCAAACAATCCGTATGAAAAGTGCCCAGTTTCACGGAATACTGTAGAGTATTTAATTTTATGTTTTAGTGTACACTATACGGCTGTTAAGGGACTGGTCGTGTGTGTCTGGCTTTAGGATTACCCCGTGTTCTGTTGACGGCTTTATTTGTTTAGTCGTTCCTGTTAATTGGATACGAAGAGCTTTTGATTTTATATTTGTAGTTTTAGGCTCGATGCCAACGTCGCTGCTGTAATTAGAGTGCGTTATCGATACCCACTGCTTCGATTAAGATAATGTTGAAATTAGTTTAAAGGCGGAGTATTGGCTAAAATAAACAGGCGTTAGCCTTGTTGGTGCAAAACACCGCCTAACGTTCTAAGAATTGAAAACGGCAAATGACCGGAATAGTGTCTTATTTATTATTTGGCTTTTCAACACTGTCTTATCAGAATTGCTAAGGTTTGCACCGCAAATACATATTTCCGTGGCTTTCTGAAATGGGTCAAATTATATATATATATGTACGCGGAAACTTCTTGTGAATAGTAAAACATAAAAATTTCAAGTGATAAAAGTATCAAAAGGCGATAATTAATAAATATAAACGCGAGCCTAAAACAAATAAAAAAAAAAAATATATATGACAGGAGACATAAGGAAGCAAAAGACAATTGTGGCGCCGACCCCCAACCATTTAGGTTAAAGGCAGGAGGATGATGACCTTATATAGAAACTCAAGTAGTATTCCATGCACAGTACCCATCTAGTAGCTCCATATGGCAGTATCCGATATTTGTTACGAAGGTGTCCCAAAGTAGGCTTGGCACCGCCGTGGAGAGTGTTCTTGTGGGCTTGGTCAATCAAGCTTGTTCTGAGAGCTTGTGGTTGTTTGGTAAAATTATCGGATGTTTTTGGGAATTCTTTAACTAGGCATGTTCAAGTTTTCCTCCCACTTGGAGTCTATATACCTTGCCTTGCCATACCTTGTGCTTCTAGTATTGGGCTCAAACTAAAAAGTTTGCTTGTGGCCCGTACCGTATGTTTGTATAGATGCGTTATATCATAGCCAAAGGTTTTGTTCCATGCAGTTTTTACTAGTAGGTTTTTAGTCAGCACTATGCCTTCTGTAGTTAATTGTAACATGCGTTTGGCTCTTGTTGCATCAGGTGAGTTGTTTATGAATCGTTAGATTAGGGTTGCATAAGTCATTGAACTGTATGTTTGCAGTAATTGCCCGATGAGTGACGTCACATCAGGATCAAGTTGTCTTCTCATATAAAGATGGCGAAAACTGAGTATTTCACGATCGCTTACTGCTTTTTAAAGATTTCAGTAAGATTTGCCGCCCATTTTTCCTTTCACTATATAGTCTAGTCCCAGTAGTGTCTGCATCGAACTGAAAAAGAAAATACTTCGGTTATTTCATCAAGTAATGTTATCTCAAATAGAAATCGAAAGTATTCTACAAAGTAGCTTCAACGCTCTCAGCATTACCTTGGAGCTGTGCAGGAAATTAAGTGAAAAAGTGTATTGGAAGCTTAGTTTAGTTTCTAGCACACGAGAAAATGGAAGCAAGCATTTACTGAACACGATACAACTGACTAAGCTTCTTAGAGTTGGCCTTGACTGAGAATTTATACTTAAAAAAAGTCGGACTCGCGCACGAAGGGTTCCGTACTTGGTAAATTGTGGTTTACGATTTATGACGTATTAAAAAAAACTGCTTACTAGATCTCGCTTAAACCAATTTTCGTTGGCAGTTTACATGGTAATGTACATCATATATTTTTTTTAGTTTTATCTTTCTCTTATTTTAGAAGTTACAGGGGAGGAGCACACTTTTTGCCACTTTGGAAGTGTCTCTCGCGCAAACTATTCAGTTAAGAAAAAAATGATGTACCTGAAACCTCAATATCATTTTTGAAGACCTATTCATAGATGTCCCACACGTATGGGTTTGATCAAAAAAAAAAGTTTAGTTTCAGTTTCAAGTATGGGAACCCCCAAAATTTATTGTTTTTTTTTCTATTTTTGTGTGAAAATCTTATTGCGGTTCACAGAATACATCTACTTACCAAGTTTCAACAGCATAGTTCTTATAGTTTAGGAGAAAAGTGGCTGTGACATACGGACGGACAGACAGACAGACAGACATGACGAATCTATAAGGGTTCCGTATTTTGCCATTTGGCCACGGAACCCTAAAAATGGAGGATATTTTTATTAGTATCACAAATGATACACTAGAAGTCCTAAATAACAGTAGATAGCGCTTATTATATATTTAATCTCATTTTAAATACAGTGACAATATAACATGATTTGCCGATAAGCAAGCCTTTAATAATAATTGCTATGAAAACGAGTTGTCGCATCGTTAGCACATTGTCGCTTTCCGCCTCTTATGAGCTTTAGTACAATAATTGAGAATCTTGAGAAATCAGCATTAGATTTAAAAAAAAAAAATGCATATTATGTCCCACAGCTGGAAAAATGTAAAAAAAATCACGAAGTCACATATAAGCCACTTCACACTTCACCCAGCCAGTCAGCGAATATTGCTCATGGTCATACTTTCGGACCCACTTTTTTTGTTTTCAGGGGGGACACTCTTTAAAGGTAACTGGACTTTTGCGAAAAAGACCAGAGAGTTTGGGATTTTTATCTGACTAAAACCACCCCGGTGATCACCATCAGCACATGGAAGCGACTCTGGGGGACCCTGTGATCTACTTTCGGACCCCTAGGGTTCGCAAAATTATCAGAGACCCTAAACTTACCGCATTGGCACATCAAAAACAGCACATTGCAATCACTAACCCAAAGGGGGTTTTGCAATCACTAAGCCCCTTTTCAAACATCTTGCTCCGCCTGATTTCCCACAGCTCCATCCAATGACGCTATAATAGCTGACCCTAAGGGTTTCTAAATCAATGTAACCAAGTCTGAAACTAGCGACCCAATATAACGAGTGCATGGAACAAGATTTGGTTCCCAGGGGAATATAGTGCAGGAACGGCAGGAAGCGGCTAAAGGCATGCAAATATATGGACCTATGTATGCGAGTTACGTGCATAGCATGAATTTGCGACTCATTAATTGCGCCGTTTGTAGCTGGTATCTTCTTATACGTTAAATTCTTTGTGTTTAGATTGTGGCCTCTTATTAGCTAGTGAATCTGCGGTTGCAATTTCTGACACACTATTTTCTTCTTTGTGGTGTTTGGATTAATATATGTATCTTCGCCAAGTTTTTCCCACAGCTTCCCTCCTGTTTCCTCTCCCACTAGATCAGTGCCTTTTTCTAAATAAAATATGGCATTTAGCGAAAATGAAGCTTTCTATTAGTTAAAAAAAATCGTATTGAGATCTGTATTGCCAGAGATTATTTCGTACAAAAAAAACAACAATTTCACCTCTTTACTATTGCATTAACCCCTTGAATTAATTAAAAAGCCATTGCGTCTCGCGTGGATCCACGTTTTAGGCGCTCTAGGGGCGCTAAACATAAATAATATATATTCACACCTCTATCTACACTGCAAGTTATGTTAGTTTATCAATATCACATCTGTACCCATTACAGAATCCATTTACACCCTATTCCGAAGTACAATCAATAGAAAAACACGTAAAATTAAAACCCATTGTCATAATCGCCCCAAAAAAAACTGATTCTAAGCTGACACGACTTTTTTTGAGAGTTTAGAAACATTTGAAATATCCTACTACTACTTCTAAGCTATCCAGAGACCCATAAATATTATAAGAACAGTAGTGGCCACTAGCCCTCAAAGTGTCAATTTGCACGTTTAAACCAAAGACAAACCACCAACAGTGACATTAGATCAGCGGTTACTTATCATGTTAACCATAAAACCAGCTAAAGTATTTCTGCTATGTCTTCCTACAAGTGTGTACACAAATATTTCGTTGTTCTCAGTTCTGTGAAGTGGACTTGAAAATTCCGGAAAATATTTCGCATGCATGAAGAACACTACGGCTCCGTTTGTAGAAACATCTGAATTATTTAAGTCCGCGTTCGTAAGGGTTTCATTATTCCCCTTGCAAGGCTTTACAAAGTTTGTTGTTTCAAAATAGACGGAGAAATATGTTCAGTTCATTTATACTGGACGGTCTCAGTCGCCCAGTGTTCGAAATTTGAATGAGAGTTATTAAAAAACAATTTTTGAATGCACTCTCCTTGAAACTTCTCCTAATGAACTTTAACTATGCCAAATCCTACTCCGGCGAGCTACACGCTTAAAGTGGAGCACAAAGTTTTCTGTTTAATAAATTAAGTAGATAATGATATTAGGCTCAAAGATCGAACGCTCATTGAGCGAAAAACAATCTCAGAACGCGTTGAAGCCATTCTCCAACAAGAATATTGTATTATTAGCGACACCAAAAACCATGAAAATGACACTTATGACGAAAAATATGGACGTTCTCGTCAGCGTCCGTCGCGAATTCGCGTTTTTCATCAGCTAAGGCTCAGAAAACTTTCTGGCATTTCTTCAATGACACAATGCGTGCAATGAAGAAATCCCAGAATTCAACAATAACAAACTGATGGATGGAGTTACTGGTTCTCATTCATAATATTTAGTATGGATTTCTATGTTTACATAAGTGGCGGGGAGATGTGATGCCATTTTCCGCGCGCAATTAATTGCAATTTATTTTGAGACGAACTAGTCACACTGACGCACTAACGTCTAGTATACTAAAACAAAGAAAAGGACACGCCGTGTCCTCTTTCTTTGTGTCTAAATAAACACTAATAGGGTTCCTAAAATAAAACGGTGAAAACCGTTTGACCTTTCTAGTTGGCAAAAACAAGACGGTAAAGTAAATATTAGATTTCGATAAAGGTATAGAAATAAAGGTTAAAAAAGGAAAGAGGCTACAAGTAATAGAATAAAGTATTTCAGCGCCGACCTTTTTTTTGTATCATTATTTTTTTATTTTTTGCAAAAATTAGTCATATAATGAGTAATTTTGTGACAATTGAATTTGATCACAAATTTATAAGTAAATATACTTAAGTCATAGGTTAATCATGTAGGATTCACCTTTACAAGATAAATCTGCATTTTTTTTTTTTTTTAAAAGAAAACGTTGCCCCACACTAGGAATTTCATCCTGTTTAGTGGGTGCGTTAACAAACATATACACTCACATACACAAACACCCAGAGCCGGAACAACTATCTGTAGGTCATACAAATATTTATTCCGTGCGGGAATCGAACCCGCGACACGCAGCGCAGCAGTCAATCGCTCAACCACTGCGCCAACCGTGCGCCCATATTTAGTCAACATTATTTAGTCTATTATCCATGTCAACGAATGCCTGACTTTTGAACCAATTTCATTGTCGGACAATAGTGTTACACACATAGCTCACTTTTTTATATAAAGGTTTCCGCAGATAGACGCAATGTAAAATTGCGACGATAATTTTTGGTAGAAACTGTGCTGTGGGGAGCCAAATCCGTTAATGATTGGGTAAAAACAAATAAGGAGGTACTTGCATCGCAACAACGGGTAGCAATTTCATTGTCTAGCCGTTGTTGTGATGCGACTACCTCCTTCTTCTCCTAACTTCAGCTACTAACAAGTAAAATTTAATTTTCTAGCCGTTGTTGTGTTCCGACTACCTCCTTCTTCTCCTAACTTCTGCTACTAACAAGTAAAATTTAATTTTCTAGCCGTTGTTGTGATGCGACTACCTCCTTCTTCTCCTAACTTCTGCTACTAACAAGTAAAATTTAATTTTCTAGCCGTTGTTGTGATGCGACTACCTCCTTCTTCTCCTAACTTCAGCTACTAACAAGTAAAATTTAATTTTCTAGCCGTTGTTGTGATGCGACTACCTCCTTCTTCTCCTAACTTAATTTATTAACAATTAAAATTTCATTGTCTAGCCGTTGTTGTGATGCGACTACCTCCTTCTTCTCCTAACTTAATTTATTAACAATTAAAATTTCATTGTCTAGCCGTTGTTGTGATGCGACTACCTCCTTTTTCTCCTAACTTCAGCTACTAAGAAGTAAAATTTCATTGTGTAGCCGTTGTTGAGATGCGATTACCTCCTTCTTCTCCAAACTTCAGCTACTAACAAGTAAAATTTCAAAATTTAAAAACCCCCGACACATTTTTATTTCATGCTACATAATTTATCTAGTACATAGTAGATACACTTCGATCGGTAATCTATTGAACACGTAATTATGACACGATATCTTGCGAAAACACCCCGATTCAAACAGTAAAACGCCCATAACTTTGGAACAGCTGAACCGATTTTATTCAAACATAGCTAAGAACACTCTGATCATCTGATCTCTCATGATGACACAGACATAGATACACAGCAACACACGTCAAACTTATAACACCCCTCTTTTTCCGTCGTGGGTTAAAAATAGCTCATTAAAGTATACCCATTCTATCGATCGGCACTCTACCAATACAATTTTTATACCTAGAGAAGCTAGTTTCTTATTCAAGACATTTACCGTAGACTTTTTAAATGTTGCCAGGATAACGCGTATAGCCGGAGCGAACCACGATAATACCACTTAGACCGAGTGTCTACTTACCAAGTTGCATTTTCATGAACCGCCGGTAGAATGAAACAAGGGAATAGGTATTTTATTTTAAAGAAAATGGAACTGTTGTGGTGGTTTTATTTGAAATGCATTATTGAGTTCTAATTACCCGACTGCGAGACGCAAAAGAGGGTAATGTGTTTAGCAGTCTATGTATGTTTGTTACTATGTGGCGTTCTGGAGAACAAACGCGTAGGCTGATTTTGATGATTCTTACGTCAATCGATTCGTCTTAATCTTGCGAGTGTCACTGGCTATGATAAAAGTGATTGGTTTTGATATAAGTGAAAAAAAGAAGAAAAATGGCGGCTTTCGGGCGCCATATTGTAGGTATCCCAATATTTTCTTCTTCCAAACCCATCGTGTGAGTTTTAAGAGGTGTTTAAATTAGTAGGTTTAAAAGAAATTAGAAAAAAATATAACAAACAAAAAAGTTGTAAATTAAAAAGTTAATAAATTAAAAACCAGTGTAGTCAGAGTATTTATTTATTTATTGAACAATGCACACCAACGACTCATTTACAAATTAAGAGTATACATATTCGCGAGCTGGCTGACCAAAACCTTTTTACCCGACTGCCGAAGGAGGGTAATGTGTTTATCAGTCTATGTATGTATGTATGTATGTTTGTTTCTATATACGCCATATAGAAACAAACATCCAGAGACCAAACGCGTTGGCCGATTTTGATGATTCATACGTCAATCGATGCGTCTTAACCCTGCGAGTGTCATACACTACATTAAAATTGGATAATAGAAAAATGGCGGCTTTTGGGTGCCATATTGTGGGGGCCCAAATTTTTTTTTCTTCCAAACCCATCGTGTGGGGTATCAAAATAAAGGGTTTTAAGGGGTGATTTCAAAAATATATAACACTTATATGTTTAAATGCATCTAATTCGAAAAAAACTAACTAAAAAGTTATAAATAAAAAAACTTAATTCAAAAAATGAAAATACCCGACTGCTTCAAAAGCGAACTAAAAAGTCGTAAACAAGGAAAAAATCATGCTGTCCAGGCGAAGGATACACCAGATTTTGGTCAGCCAGCCCGCGAATATGTATCCTCCGACTGCACAGCATGATTTTTTCCTTGTTTACGACTTTTTAGTTCGCTTTTGAAGCAGTCGGGTATTTTCATTTTTTGAATTAAGTTTTTTGTTCGTATTGTAGTATGTGTCTATTAACGAATAGTTAAACACACAGAGCTTTACTTCTATAGGTTTTTAATTAAGAAAGATAAACCTTGAATATGAAAGAGTATTGTATTATACCCACTAATCATAAACTGCATACAAAGGTAGGCCACCTCAAGGTCAAAGTGATGCCAGCGACACTTAGTCCACTGTATATACTTACTTCGAATTTTCTTATTATTTTAACATACTTATTTTATTTCCAGATATCCCCGAATACGACTTACTACACGCAATCGGAGTCCCATTCAGCAATCCGAAAACCCAATACTTCGACGAAGGCCTCGATGGGTTCCCTGCATACGGTCTCATGCCTGGATCGGACATCAAGTCCCCATACCGTCTCTTCATGCCCGAGAAGCTGTACGCAGAATACTCGATAACAGCAACTGTCAGACCGGCAAACAAAGATGGCGGATTCCTATTCTCAGTTGTCAACCCTTTGGAAACTGTGGTCCAATTGGGAGTACAATTAATCCCTTCTGGACCTGGTTTAACGAATATATCTCTACTCTATACTGATGCTAATATCTACGCATTGTCACAGACCATTGCGTCTTTTGTTGTTCCCTCATTTGCGAAGAAGTGGAGTCGGTTTGCGTTAAGGGTGACAACTGACAATGTGACTCTGTTCTTGAATTGCCATGAGTTTGATACTGTGGTTGTGAAGAGGAACCCTATGGAGTTGGTCTTCGATTCCGCTTCTACTCTGTATGTTGGACAAGCTGGACCTTTGATTAGAGGCGCTTTTCATGTGAGTACTTCATTTATTTATTTATAATAAAAGTTTGACGCCCAGATTCTGAAATTACATTTATCCATTTATCATTAAGCGGTTGTCAAGTGATGCGATTGACTGTTGAAAATTCATTTAACCAATCACAGCATCTGACGCGCGTTTGACAATTTGTCAAATTAATTTGGCGATAATATTCATTTCAGAAACTTGGCCATAGTTTTGCAATTTACAATCACTTGAAACTAATGAATTTAAAGTTATTATTGAATGGTTATATTAATTGTGTGATTAGTTCTAAGTATCATTCAACTGACAATTTATCGACCGTTCGTTCGAACTGACCAATTTTAATAAGTACTTCAAGTTTACAAGTACCTATTCAAAAATAATACTGGCACTTTACATCCAATGAAAACTTTTAATACGTTTAAAAACCGTTTGAAACAACCCTCAGTTTGCAACAGTTGGTACAAAGATCCCCTAGTGGCAATATAAGGAAACTTTTCTATTAGTTGAAGTTACACGGAGTTAGAAAATATTTATTCCCACTGCATCAACTTGTTGATGTTATTATAGATACTTTATAGGAAACTGCTGAGTTCCCTTTCGGCTCATCAAAGGGAAAAGAAAAAAGAAAAGTGTACTGCAAAAGTTAAAAACCTTCACCGGAACACAGATTCACACAAACACACACAGGCATCTTCAAATTTTTCCTTTTTAGGGTTCCGTACCCAAAGGGTAAAAACGGGACCCTATTACTAAGACTCCGCGGTCCGTCTGTCTGTCTGTCTGTCTGTCTGTCACCAGGCTGTATCTCATGAACCGTGATAGCTAGACAGTTGAAATTTTCACAGATGATGTATTTATGTTGCCGCTATAACAACAAAAAAACCGAATAAAATAAATATTTAAGGGGGGCGGCTCCCATACAACAAACGTGATTTTTTTGCTATAATGGTACGGAACCCTTCGTGCGCGAGTTCGACTCGCACTTGGCCGGTTTTTAGTTTTCATTAAAAAAACCCTGTCTTTCAGTGTATAACGAAATGAAAACCCTTTTTAACTGACTTTCCAAAAAGGAGGCGGTCCGAAATTACACTGTATGTTTGTTTTTTTTTTGTGTATTTTCGCTGATTTTTCCGTTAATTGTGGATCTATATTTTTCTTTGAAAGAGTATATTCCCGAATTGATCCCATTAAAATTTGGCGAAGATCTGCTGTAGAACTTCGGAGATATACAACAGAATTCATATTTGAACACAACCTTACAATTGAACTTGTCCATTATGCACCACACCATAGTTAAAACGTGTTTTTTTATTAACAAAGTAATACAACTGACTCCCAACTAAAGTGGGAATTGCTTCAATTTCGGAAGATGGCATCAAAAAACGAAGAAACGAAAACAGGAACACCGACTGCTGAAATTTAAGTTATTTTTACTTCATGTTTATTGTTGGCAGTCGGATGTATTTTTTTGTAAAAAAAATATTATATAAATTGTTCTACAAATTCATTCAAACATTTTTTATGGATTAGCGTTGTCGTATCGTTGCGTCACTTCGCGTCTGTCTGTGACCGCCTTTATTTTTCAGGGCTGTAGGTCAATCATGACTAAATGTTATAAAGGTTAAAATCTCTAACAGATTAAAGTTAAACAAAAGTAACACTAAAATAAATTGATCTAAGGCAAAGAATATTTCAAAGTTACTATAATCTTAGCTTTAATACTAACCATTATTCATAAACTGGGACCTTTTAAGGTTAATGAGAAATGAGCTGAACTGAGATTATCACTTAGAAAATATTAAATCTTAACCTTAACTAACAATAGAAGTAAAACTATATGGTTGTTTATAAGTTTGTAAAGATCTCTTGAAATACTGATCTGCTATCTGCTACACTATTGCTGAATGTAGGTTTACGTGGGCATTTTTAGGTTCAGTTGAAAACCAGCGTCAGGTTCAGTTGAAAACCAGCCTATTTGGTGCAGCCATGAGCCATATTTTCTCTCAAGTTTTTTGTTTCAGTTATTTTCTTTATTATTTTAGTTTCTTTTTTCCATAAAACTTGTTGAAATCTCTAAGATGGTGTTAAACAAATTTATTAATTTTCTTTCACGATTCCTGTGTGACGGGCAACAGAAGCAATTCCGCAGGACGAATCTAGTTAAATATAAATATAAACCACTTCAATTAAAGAGATAAATGAGCAATTTGATAAACAATAGAACTGCATTTCTAAAACACACTATTTGACTAACAAAAGACGGTGAGAGACCGTCATTTGTCTTCACAAACAATTGAAAATCTAAATAATAATACGAACTAGTGAAGGGGATAACAAGACATCTGTGTCTTTAGAACTGCAAATATTCATTTTATAAGCTGTGGTGAAGGTGCTTCGATGGAATAGAGGTTGAAAGCGCTACTAAGGTCTGAAGTTCTGAGTTTGATTCCCAGGTTGGTCAAAATGTTATTGGGTAATTTTTCATCTTTAATTTCGCAGTAGAAGTTTTCTATCTAGATTTGTATCTGATTGATGGCAATCGAGCCTAGTAAAAATATAGATGTTGGTAAGTAAAAAGCAAAATCACACTGTTCCTGTCAGATTTGTCCTTAAGTTTTTTTATATATTCTTTTTGATTTTTATTGATTCCGTTTTTTTTTTCTGATGATATTTTTTATCGTTTTTTTATTATTTATTTCTTAATGATTTTGATTATTAACTTTTGGATTTTGATTTTAATTTTGACTTTATGATTTTTATTTTCAATGATTTTGAATTTTGATATTGTATTTTTTTTTTTATTTGATTTTTTAGCTTAGGATTTTGATTATTGGGTTATTTTTTTTAATTTTGGCATTCATTTTTTATTATTTTTATTTTGTCTTTTATTTTCTAAATGATTTTGATTATTTTGACTTTATAATTTTGATTATTGACATTATGATTTTGTTTCTTGACTATTTTTTGTTTGTTTTATTATAGGTACTATTTTAATTACTGCTATGATTTTGACCTGTATTTAAAATTACTACTCGTATTTTTTTATTGAATTATGTATTGAATGTACGTAGTTATTTGGGGGCGGCAATGTTATCATGATAAGTAATATGTACGCCGTACTTGTCATGTTCATTGGTTCTGTAATTGATCATTTATTTTTCTGTCGATGTGTAATGCATGTGTGGCTGTGCTATTTTAAATAAATAAATAAATAAGTACCCCTGATTATACCTCCAGGGAATACAGTAAATGTATTGAAATTTTTATTCTTTCAAAAAGCACGTAGTAAAAATCGACTGCCTTTTATACCGTTAAAAAGTTTAGAAAAACAAATCAGTCGAATTTAATATAACATTTCCAATGTACATAAGTATTATGTGGGCTTATTGAATGACACGGATCAAATTGAATGTATTGAAACAAATGAACACCAAATGGCTTTTGAAATAGCTCGTGAATAGTTTGCACTGATCCAATCAATAAGCATTGGAATTAAATTATGTACAATATTTCATATTGCAAAAGCTAAATACGACGTAGAAAGGGCCTTTTGAACTGGTACAATACATACACTTTAAAAAAAAGTGGTGTGGCGTCAAAAGCCTAAAAGCTTAATTAGATTACCAGCCTGAAACTGTCCTTCTGCGGGGCAAAAGTTTCTTATAAAGAGAAGACAAGAGCTTTAATCACCACGTTTCTTCAATGGGGTTTGGTGATTTTAGGCTTATATTTTATGTCAAAGTATCAACGCAGGTTGAAACGCATGTTACTAAAAGAGTTATGAATATAAAATATGTCGGATGGAGAGGAAAAGGAAGGCCAAAGAAAAGATGGATGGACTGCGTGAGGAGTGATATGAAAGTAAAGGGAGTCAGTAATAGCGTACCTAATAACAGCACGGTATGGAAGAAGAAAACGTGTTGCACCGACTTCAAGTAACATGGGATAAGGGTAGGAAGATAGTGGTGTTTGTCCAAGTTTCTTCACGATGTGTTTGTCTCCTTCACCAATGCCACAAATGTCTAATATAAACATAGAAACTACTAATGGATTGAAATAGTACATTTTGATATATGGGTGGAAAGTAGGTTATTGTAAACGAGCTGTCATTAACAAGCCCGAGCCGAAGGCGAGGATTTTAATGACACGTGTTTGCAATAACCTACACACCAGTGTATCACACGACGTTTTTCAATACAGTTGTAGGAAATACTAAAAACAAATCATAGAATTAAATATGTTTATTTCAAAAATAAAATTATCGTAAGTCTTCATAATTATATCTTTCTCGAAATTTTGGGGGCACAATTTCATCTTGCGCAGTTTTCGCCTGAGATAAAATATCGGATGAAGTTAATTCCATTTCATCACTTGTACTTGAACTCTTAGTAACAAAAACAATTTATCACACAAAAAAAAACAGAAAATGGAGCGTTTTTGCAACTGGACATATTTTTTTACAACGAAAATAGCCTATACAGCCTATTCGATTTTTGACAAATGTTGATGTGAAAATAATTAATTTAAAACTGGTAATTAAATATATTAAACAACCATTTAAAAGTTAAAAATTTGAGAATTCAATGCTAAGACGTACGGACTTATTCATTTTTCTCGTATAAAATCTATCCCATTTTATTCTATGTATTAAAACTCCTTGATACAAAACTTTTTTAAATTGACTTATAAATTTAAAACTCAACTGCAAAAGTAATGATCGAGCTCGTAAAACGACCGCGTAACAGAAAAATGCTTATGCAAAAGATTTGATTTTCGAATCATAACTATAGCCTCTGAAAGTGCGCCATGTTTAACAACTGTATTAAAAAAGTAATTTTGTTACTTGCCTGGATTTCAATTCACATCCTCTATACCACCATTTTAATACCTTAAGACTAAACTTAAAACTAAAACAAGCGCACTCCTTGAACATATTTAAGTCGTTTCAAAAGGACAGGCCATGCGTCCCGGTTTTATCGCGTGCCTTCGTAAACAAAGCCGCTTTTACTGAAGACAGATAAACAACATTTTGTCGCTAAGGTTTGGGTTAACAATGTTTGAGACACACTGGTGTTCTGTTTTGACAGTAAGGTTGAAGCTTTCGAGTTTATAATTTGGCTGTTTAATGATGATGATGTGAAACTAAGTATTTTTCAAGGCAGTCGTAACGTGACAATAAGACAACACGTTGTCATAGAAATTGATCAATCTATAAAACAACATGATATCGCATCAATGACAACAATGAAGGAAATTACTTTGTGTAAATTATTTCATCACCAGTGCTCTCAAAACGGTGAAGGATAACATCGAGAGTAAACCGGCATGACTTAGTCATCTTTTCACCGAAAATTCGAATATATGTGACATCCACCAACCTGCACTTGGCCCGCATGGTTGATTACAACCTGCACAGAGAGGAGGCCTGCACGCACAATGGACCAAATGGGTGTGTAAGTGAGGAAAAGATCCATCTATCCTATCCTATCTAGTGGAAGGATAAATAAATAAATTATAACATCAGACCTGTGTTTTGTTCTGTTTTGTTAGGCAGACTGGCCAAATTTGGGTGCACCACCTATATATAGCACACCCAAATTTGGTCAGTTAGGTTTCTGTAAATTTATATGAAAACGCGTTGTTGTATATTGTGTGGTACTTTCCTACGCTTTTAATCTACTTCTTTGTGCATATTACCCAGTTCTTCTTTTAAATAAAGGATGGTGCAAACTCTAAACGACAAACTAGTTTTACAATAAAATGAGAAAGAAAGTATTCAAATATAAAACAAACAAATACCTATTACATGATCTTTTCTAAAATTGTTTAAGAAATAAGAACAAAAAAGCTTTGTAATTAGAATTTTTTATGTAAGTAATAAGAAGTTCATTAGCTTCTCGGGTATCCGTCTACTTAATTATGTAGGAAGATGCACAAACTTATTCTCAATCGGCACACCCAAATTCATAATTCTACAAGTAAAATTTCTAAATTTAAAAAACCCCGACACATTTATCTTGCGAAAACACCCCGATTCAAACAGTAAAATGCCCATAACTTTTGAACGGCTGAACAGATTTTATTCAAACATAGCTAAGAACACTCTCGACAAAGACACCTTTCAGACAAAAAAAAACTTAATCAAAATCGGATTACCCGTTTAGGCGCTATGATGCCACAGACAGACACACAGATACACAGCAACACACGTGAAACTTATACCACCCCTTTTTTTTCCGGCGGGGGTTAAAAATAAGCAACATTTAATAAATAATACACAACATCTATTAAATCAAAACAATCTTTATTTAGACACAGCAACATTATCGAACACCATAAATTCAGTACAACAAACCAAAAATATTTATATTAATTCACACTCTGGTTGGCTGAACACAAGAACACTGAGTGGCCCAGTTAAGCTATCGTATTTTGCTCGGAATACCAGTCCTGGTATGTTCTTGAATATTTCAGATCCCCTTCCTGTACAATGGGATTATTTTTCGCACAAATCATGCGTGACTGTACGTCTCAATTTTGGTGTAAGCGAATCAATGTTATTTATTTTTCTTGAATTTTTTACATTGTTTTTGTTTTTTTTTTTGGAGGTTTTTCGCTACTTTGCTTTGGCTCATCAGATCATGATCAGTATGGAAATGTACCTGCCTATATTCATAAAACAGAATATGATATTAGTTATATTGTTTTGATAAAGAGGATCAGTCGTAAAATGGTTTTCTACAAGCTTTTTATTAAGGCCGTACCCTGACCAAAACACCGCTGTGAGCATTTCTAGTGCCCTAACGGCACACTGGTGGCGCATGAGTTACGCCCAGATTTTAGAATGCAATCTTTAAAATTCGAATTTTGGCCTTCAGAAAAAAAAAAACTTACAAAATGTTCGTTATTTAATTGTCTATCGATTAGTGTCAGTACAAACACGAGTGAAATGTACACTTTACGAGGAGTTGCATTCTATCAATCATTATTACTCATTTTTATGGTTTCGTTGAAAGGAGATTAGTGAAACATATATTTAAAAAAAAAACTAACATTTTGGAATCAATATTATGTAGACATTTAATGTATTTTTATTAGTTATATTTATTTTTAAATAACAAGTAGCTAGCTCCTAAAAACTGCATAAAAACGGCTAGCGCGGCGTTTTGCTCAGGGAGGCGCCTTAACTTGCAATATATGTCATCATCATCATCATATCAGCCGAAAGACGTCCACTGGTGGACATAGGCCTCTCCTAAGTGCCGCCATATTGACTGGTCCCATGCATCTCGCATCCAGCGGATCCCCGCAACCTTCACCAGATCATCGGTCCACCTGATAGGAGGCCTTCCAACGCAACGTCTTCCGGTTCGCGGTATGAAATATATGTATGCTGTATGTATGTTCGGGTCAAATCTTGCAACAGAATTTTAAAGTATACTGTATTTTTACCCACAACCGATTAAAATTAAATTTTGCACGGTAAGCTTAACAGCTTGTTTAAAAAAGTATTTTTTTTAATTGGAAAAAAATATTTACGCTAGTTTTTTTTTGGATAGTACTACTACTCCGATAAAAAGTTTTCTACGAGAAAGTTCTAATCTAGCCATGGCCTACTCGATTTCCATCCAAATCTGTTTATCCGTTGAGGTGCGATTAATTAGCATACATCCAAACATATATTGACTTTCACAATTATTATAATAGTAGGACGCTTAATGACAATCTCTTGATCAGTATCTTGATAAAAAATACAATATTTATTGCATGTTAACGGTACCTGAGCAATTATTTATTTATTTATATACACTTTATTGTAAACCAGAAAATACAGGAACCAAAAAAACTAAAAATATACAACGGGCGGCCTTATCGCATGCCGCGATCTCTTCCAGGCAACCTGGAATGGACAGTGATTGCGTGGACATGACATGGGGTTGTCAGTGGTGCAACAATACCAAAAATTAATACAATGAACCAAAAATACTTATTAAAAACACAAATAGATATATATGCTATATAATAGATACATATTTAATATATAAGCCGTGAAAATAAATGTCGTATGACAATCATAAACAAAGTGTAAGTCAAAAAACTAAGAGCACGATTACAGCGTTTTTATTTATGATTTTAATGACTTAAACTTTTTCAAATATTTACTTTCAGCAGTTAATTTCCACTCCCACTTGACCAAACATTTGCGTTTTAAAGATACTACCGTAAAGTTTCATAATTAAGTAGCATAAGCTATGCAAGTGCATGCAGTTATTTTAGATAAAACTTTGAAACGTGTTACCCCAACTTTTTGTTTTTCTTAAACTTGGTCTTGGCCATAATCGCCCAAGTTCCAAGCCAGGGCTGCCAAGAACTACTTTGAAAAGTTATAAAGATGAAACGTGGAGTTTTACTACTAAATTTATTGCATTAAGTAGGGATCTTATGATGGACAAAAAATAATTAACTGAAGTTTATGGAAGTCCTATTCTCATGCTGTAGGAGCTTCCTAACCATAACTAAGAGGTGCTAAAAAATACAAAACAAAGAAAGCTAAAATACAATAAATAAGTATTTATTGTATTTTACGCCTACTTACTTACATTCAGCATGTGTAGGTACTCTAGGTAGCAAGCCTGCCAATACCTGTTTTACGACTGTGTTTCGAACATACCTCTCGTAAGTCTACAAAAAAAAACTAACATGTTCGGAAATATGACATCAGATTTTTCAAACTGTCTTAAGAAGCAACCCTGACTTACACTCAGGTAGCCAAAGTTTGTTCCAAAGTTTGGCGATGTGAGGCCACGTTTGCATATCAAATGTGGCATTTAAGTTTACAGATGTCGCTTGCACCGTGCAAGTTTCATAAGTTAATATTTACCGTTATGGTATGCAAGCAGATTTGCGAATTATCCCGGTAATACTTTCAAAACTTTTTTGGACAAGGTGGCAATTACTCGTAGGTTGTATTTTCTGGCTGGGGAAGTTAAGTTTGCATGATTAAAAGGAAATGAGGGCAGAGAGCTCCGACTGAATTTCTTCGTAAAAGTCATTATCCGAGGATTGGCTCTCGCTTATTTCCTCCTCCAGTATTGGACAAATTTAAAGGACATGTCATAAATTGAATAAAAAGGATATATTTTGTGCTTCTATCTTTTTCCTTTTTTTCATTTATAGTTGTCAAATTTGTACACTAGGTCTCTGTTGATAGCGCAATTTTGGGCACTTTTGAAGGTTCTAGTGCTTCTATAGATATCATATCATCATCATCATCATCATGGGGGATAGGATATTCAGTAGGATTTCTGCGACCGCATTTCCTCTTAACTAGGTTGTGTTTTTATTTACTTCCATCCATTGTATACCGAGAATCCTTTTTGCTTCGGAAAACTAGTGGTTCCAGCGGTCTTTTACCTATAGATCTTTGACAGTCGTTACAGGTTGTCAGAAGCCAGAAGATCTGATATCAGTCTTGCCAAGGAGTGTTGCGTTGCAGTTACTGGGTTGTGAGAATCAGATAGGTAGACGCTTCATTGAAAGCTGACTACAACCTATTTGAGAAAATGTTAGGCAAATTTTTTGTTGTTTTAACTGACAAATTTTATGGACGAAAACTTTAATACCCACTTTAAAAACGGTTTAAATTTTTAATGTTTGTATGTTAACTTTTTAACACCTATCGTATTTATTTTGATCAATACGAATTCGACGAATTTTTTACTTGAAGCTTCAGCAAATATTTAAAAATCGGAACGGGGTGTTCAGGCGAAAACTCGTTTTAACACTATTGCATCATTTTTTTTTCCACAGCTTGCAATATTCAGATATTCAAAACTTGGATAGTAATTTTATAAAATTTATTCCAAAATGAACATTGAATTAGATGCAAATGAACGATATTCGTGGTCGAATGCTTTCGAATAAAAAATAACTTGTTCAGTTTTTTGTTAGAGTTACACTGTTATAACTTTATGTGTTAGTACAATTGGTATCCAATGTGTAAAAACATTGGTTAACCAGCTATGCGAAAGTTCTAGTTTAAAGTTCTAAATGATTGTCGAAAGGATCCATTTAGTTATAATGAAGTCAATATGTCATGATCATATAATACTAGCTTATATAATAAGGCATCTGTATGATGCCTTATCCCATACAAAGAAACCGTGGCCACGTAACAGGCGTTTTTCATCTGATTATACCGATTATTTTTTGTAAATCGATCGCGTTCGGTTCCGTTCCACGGTGATGGATAGATCACCATCTATATCCGTGGAACGGAACGGAACCGAACGCGATCGATTTACAAAAAATAATCAGTATAGAACGTCGGCATGGTTTCTTTGTATGGGATGAGACACCACTGGTATAAGTATCCTACACCACCCTATCTATTAAACTTGAGTCTCCAGCCCCTGTCTGCTATTATTTCAGTTTGGCCATTATTTGGGTTATGTTGGTTTTCCAGGTCATCCTGCAGATTTCTTTGTTTCCGATATTAAGAAGCATAGTCGGAGTAATAAATGAAAAGGTCATTGCTCTTCGAATGACTTTCACTATTCTGGTGAAGCCCCTTAGTGATCGGCCATGTTTCAGTTCCATATGTCGTCACTGGCAACATGCAGTGATCGAAGACTTTCTTCATCATCATCAAATCAGCCGAAAGACGTCCACTGCTGGACATAGGCCACCCCCAAATGTCTCCACAATGATCGGCCTCGTGCGTCTCGCATCCAGCGGATCCCCGCAACCTTCACCAGGTCATATGTCGACCTGGTGGGATGCCTTCCAACACAACACCTTCCGGTTGGCAGTCGCCACTCTAGAACCTTTCTGCCCCATCGGACATCCGTTCTGCGAGCAATGTGCCCTGCCCACACCTCCTCTCCTTTCTTAGAGTTCCGATAGCTGATAAGATATTAATTATTACGATCCACGACTGAAGCTAAAGCAAAATAAAAACAGCGAAAGATCCTTTAAATAAATCAAAATCTCTCACTACCTCTAAAACCTAGACTGAAAAGTTCCTTTTGAAATCCTCTTAAAGATTAATTTGGCGTATATAAGGCGGTACCTATGTACCTTTCAGCACCGGGTGACTTCGGTACGCGCTGTTGGAGTTTATCAAAAATAATCCAATACTATTCAACACTATAGCCTTCTCTCTCTCTAACCATTAATTATATAGTTTATTATTTGAGCCCTTGTCAACACTTGAAACTGAAATGCTAGCTGGTCACGGTACAGTATTCCGTCAATCTTACTAGGGGCCACATGTGCTACACACACCTTTCGATATATAAAACAAAGGGTAATTAAACTGTTATTATTCAAACCCTAAAACACTTCTTTTCTTTGGTGTCCACCTTATTAACCCCAACAGGTTATGGGCCCAGAGCGCTAAGCCACAGTGAAAATAATTATTGGACACTAAATAATAAAAACGAGTTGTGCATCTAGTAAAACAAATAAATAGGAATAAGACTGTTTAAAATCAAAAGGAGTAATATGAACATTTAACATTTTTGATGGAAATAAGTAAAGTGTGTAGACATTTCAAATATCGAAAATTATTAAGTGAACTTGAAGTACCTACTGAACGTTATCGACAGTGAAGTTTCAACGAAAATATATGCTGAAGTGCGACGTAGCTGTCTCTTGAAAAAGATTGCTGAACTGTAAGCTACAAGTGTAAAGTCAAAGGAATTCTAAAAAGTTATAAACCTTTTTCATGACTTTAGCGAATGCAAAAAGCAATATTGTCACCGCAATCGAGACTGA
Source organism: Orthosia gothica (assembly GCA_949775005.1). Lineage (NCBI taxonomy): Eukaryota > Metazoa > Arthropoda > Insecta > Lepidoptera > Noctuidae > Orthosia > Orthosia gothica. The sequence goes on along the minus strand of OX459064.1, from coordinate 6,293,651 downwards.
ATGACAATTGACTAAATATAATATAATACTAGCGTTTGTGAAAACGGGTTTGTTCGATCATGAAATCAAACTGACAAAGTGTAGATCATGATCTAAGTCTAAAAGTACTTCAGGCTGCAATTTCGAGGCCATAAGTCACATTTCTGAAACAATTAAAGAGACCATCAACAAGTGCAAAAGTCAATAAACCGTTCAAGAACCCGAGAGATGTTAATTCATTGGAAACAAAAGAAGGAACAATACAACGGTGCTGATGTTTAGTTCAAAACCAGAACCACATGATATACGTCTGGATTTGCCTTCGTGACGGGCAAAGATTACTATTAACTGGGAAACGGACAGTCATGATGGCGCGTTTATACACGCGACGAAGGGAGGAGATTTGCCGGATACCTGTAAGATGGGCGTTCCAGGTGTGCTCCAGAATGTATTCCACAATATCGGTAAGCAAAATGCAGCAAGCAGACTGTCGTTTTTGATAAAACGGCGGCGTCATTGTGTTCAAAGATGTTAAACTGGTAATGAAGGGTAAGTCTTTGAATAATCTAATTGACGTTAATTGTCTGCATTTTATAAACGCTTTAATTTGCAAATGTTTGTAAATAATTTCGTAAATATTAATAATAATTACGATTTAATGTGGAACGAAATGTAAGGCTATAAAGGCAAATTATATTAAATAGTGATGCAATTAATAATATTGTGCCTTACGAAAAACTGTGTGAAGCTTGTATTTATGTGAAACAAACTTGTTTGGCAATTGACAAATTGAAAACAAAAGTTTTGTTAAAAGTAGATATTTAAAGTGCTCACTGATGAGTTACGACACTTGAGTCTATTGAAAACAAAAACTGAATTTTGTTGTTTTTGTGATAGGCCATATGTTTTTGTTATGTTTCGGGATTTAATTTTGATCTGAGCATTATTCCTAACTTATGTTATGATAATCAAGCGGAAATTGTATCCATTTAAATGAAAGAGTTCTGAACTCGAAATGGTATTAGTTACCAATACAGTGCTTTGTATAACGGCATTGAATGGAATTGTCGAATGGATGATAAGAACAATGAATAATATAGAACGGAGTTATACATGTAATTAGTAATAAGTTTTAATTACTATTAGGGTCTTAATGTGTCAAATCATTTAGGGATAAGATTGTTCTGGAGAGCACTGAGGTTAATAACACACCATGTGTTATGGCATAATAAGACGCCACAAAAGTATTTAAATGTTTTGGTTTTACTGTTTACTTTGTAATAAGTAGAAGAAAACGAAATTTGGCAGTGTTGTCAATATGAAAATAATTCGTTGGTTATAAACGAAATGGTATACCTAAGGTGTAGGTTGTGGTAAACAATTAGTTTGTGAGAGTCAGTGATGTGATAATGGATCTTATCATGTAGGCCAGTGAAACCTGAGCCCGAACGGATTATGGCTAAAAGTAGCAATAACTCTGTTGATAATTCTGACTTGGTACACCCTGGCAAAGTGGTGTGGATCTAATAAGAATATATCAGATTGTACATGTTAATTAATAGGATTTAATTTCTTGCATAACTACATGCGATTGGCATGAGTTGGTACACCCTGGTGAAGTGGTGTGGATCTGATAAGAATAAATAATATTGTACATGTGAATAAATATGATTTAATTCCTGGCATAACTACATGCAATCGGCATGAGTTGGTACACCCTGGTGAAGTGGTGTGGATCTGATAAGAATAAATAAGATTGTACATGTGAATAAATAGGATTTAATTCCTGGCATAACTGCATGCAACTGGCATGAGTTTTGTGGAGCTGATAACAATAGATCAAAATGTATATGTAAATAAATAGGATTTCATTCCTGGTATAATTGCTAATAAAACTGTTAAAGAAACAGTGGAGCATTTGAACCGATCTTCATAGTATCAAAATAATTATGAGTTAACTTTACCATAAAATAATGAAACAGAAAATTTATGATTAAGTGTTAGGATGCAAAATAAGTTATCTGTTTCAAATAATTAATATTATGAAGACTGTATTTTTGGTAAATATTATCTACTGATTTGTTGTGTGCTCAATCTTTACTTATTCAGAAATTGAATCTATGTATAATAAACATGTATGGGAAAAATATAAATCAGGAATATAATTCACTTATTGTAAATAAATGTTGCCTGATGTATAACACTAAAATCATGTATAATAAATATTTTGATCGATTGTAAGTGGGGCATTTACGATTAAAGATGATTAGTTTGGAAACCTATGAATAAATGGCTAGTGGTTTTAGATTACTTACAATTCAATTTAATTTACTAGTACATCTTATGGGTGTTAAATCATTTTAAATGGAAATTTATCAAGAAAAGTACATATTTATAAATAAATTTCGAAGCAAATCCTGACTGAATATGTTATACGTTTATATGTATATGCCATATGTCCATTGGTTGATGCAGTTTGAAAGCTGTTAGTTCCGAAACTTCCAAATGTTGGGACAAGCTTTAAAAGTAAGGGGTTTTCATTACTCATCAGTAAATCGGTGCATTCATATTTTTAATGCAGATGAAGTAAAGCCTAGAGTCTGGACTTGTGCCCGGTTGGCGGCAATAGACTCGCCCCTATACGATAAGACCTAAACATAACTGGTGACATGTTGATGTACTATGTTCATCTGCCTAACCCTTCGGGGAACACAGGCGTGATGTTATGTTAAGTTATGTTTTGAAAAGAATTTATATAACTGAAAACAAAGTGTGTGTATTATAATATAGTGTACTAAGCCTCTGTCTAACCGTTTAGGTAATACAGGCGTGATGTTATGTATGTTAAGTTATATTTCAAATTGTATTTAAGTTTTACATGTGGATGATCTTGTGACGATCGCTGATTTATAAATTCTTGATTATAGATTAGTACTATGAATAGTTTTAAAACATTCTGACTGAACACTTTTAGTATGGTAGACAGAAAAGTGATAAAAGGTTTTCTGGTAAATAAAATAACCAACTCAGAAAACAAAGTTACTTTTGTTCAAGATGTGTAAACAGTTATTGAGAAGTTTAAATATGAGTAATGTAAATAAGTTAATACTTGTACCCAAAGTGGAAAATAAACCATATTATGAAGCACGAAGTATTAGAGTCGTGTGAAATTACAAGTGTCCCTTATAGAAATTTCGTTGAGTGCTTGAAGCTTATCATGCTGGCCACTTAACCTGACCTAAGTTTTCTATAAACATTCTGAGTCAGTATGCAAGCAAAAACAATAGTTCATTATGGTCACACTTCAAAGGGTCTTGACTCTTGAGAAATTTAAAACGAATCATAAATCTCAAGTTAATAACCAAATTAATTTATTGGAAGTGGCTTTGTTCATTGTGACAAAAGGCTATGACGTAATTGATAGAAAAGTACTACGGGTTAATTGTAGTATTTGACCATGGCACAATGTGATTTGTATGCCACAAATATACAGTAAACATGGAAGCCGAGCAGGTACTGACATAGCTCAACATTAAGTTGTAAAGGAAACTCTGTGGTTAAAGTAATTGATGTCTAGTTTTTGGAATTGTGCTACTAGATTATAATTAAATAGATAAGGATAATAATGGATGCAAAAATACCAGTAATCCTACCAGTCACAGACGATCTAAACACATTTAAACTATAAAAATTAAGTTGAGAAAAAGTGTGTGAATGTGTTTTATGTTTCTATTAACCAGCTGTCTGTTATCCTGACAAATTCCCCGCGGTGTGTCTCTGAATGAGTATGAAGTTCGGGGTGGTGTTGCAAATATGTATATGCAACGTGGTAATAAGGATAAATGTTAATTAAAAGGCTTGGTTATAATAAAAAGGATAAGTTAATTATAAAAGGCTTGGTTATAACTACAAAGATGATTACCTATATAAGTAGATAATGTGTTAATAATAAAAGCTTGGTTATAATTATACGGATATTTAATTATAAGAGTTTGGTAATAAGTAGATGAATAACTTTAATATTTCATTTATTACAAGAGATGAAATGATTGATTGGTCTGATTAGGTTTTTCTGGGTTTCCCTAATCCTGCGCAATGAATGTTGGACCATGATGATATTGTTTTCCCAGAAAGAAAGGTGTGTGTTTTATTATTGTATAAAGATGGTTGGAGATACGTATTATTACGATGATGTTTTTAAAGAGAAAGGGATTTATTTTTGAGGGGGCGTGTTGGAGTTTATCAAAAATAATCCAATACTATTCAACACTATAGCCTTCTCTCTCTCTAACCATTAATTATATAGTTTATTATTTGAGCCCTTGTCAACACTTGAAACTGAAATGCTAGCTGGTCACGGTACAGTATTCCGTCAATCTTACTAGGGGCCACATGTGCTACACACACCTTTCGATATATAAAACAAAGGGTAATTAAACTGTTATTATTCAAACCCTAAAACACTTCTTTTCTTTGGTGTCCACCTTATTAACCCCAACATTAATTATTACGATCCACGACTGAAGCTAAAGCAAAATAAAAACAGCGAAAGATCCTTTAAATAAATCAAAATCTCTCACTACCTCTAAAACCTAGACTGAAAAGTTCCTTTTGAAATCCTCTTAAAGATTAATTTGGCGTATATAAGGCGGTACCTATGTACCTTTCAGCACCGGGTGACTTCGGTACGCGCCAATGCTTTTATTTCGCTTGAACGCTTCCGTGAAACCGCTGCGACTCACCGACTTATTTTTTAATATTTTTCTGGTCTAGTTTTGAAGATTTTGCGGATATACGGATTTGATTCCTTTGAAATGTTTAGTGAATTGAAATGCGGCAGAACAAAAATTCTAAGGTTTAGAACGAAAATATCAAGTCGTACACGTTGATTCTCACTTTATAGTTGGTAACAGGTACGTTGGTGACCATTAATTGCGATGAAATAAATTGTGATAAATTTACCGGTCACAAATTAAAGCTAAATACTTCCAGTGTGTTCTTATCAACAACAGTAAGGTTACAAACAATCCTGGGAGAAAGATTCACGAAAATATCAAAGGTTAAATTATTTTTAATATTTACAGTCATTGGCACCATTCCAAATTACGTCCTATCACGCAAAGGAAAGCAGCTAATACTTATATCTGGATACACCTTTTACAAGAAAAAGACAAAGCAAAAGACAAGAAGACATTCAATATCGTGATTGCACCTACCACCATTTATCTCTGCATCACCCAAAGGTTGACTGGTAGAAAATGCCTAAGGCATTAAGTCCGCCTCTGTACATTTGTGTGCTTAAAGTATTAAAATAAATAAATAAATAAGAAGGGCATGTTCTACGCATTACAAAAAAGGTTGCAAGGCTGCTGTACATACAATAGAAGATCGCATTGTTTACTTGATGACCGACCATACACATCCTCCTACAGGGCAGTACCAAATTCCCATAGAATAAGTATTATGTACCATAAAATTTGGAGAGCAAACCCCACATAAAGAGTGTTTGAGTGTGAGTTGAAAATCCACCAGTGGGAGGGCCCCACTAGGTGGACACACTAGGTGGACCGATGACCTGGTTAAAGTTGCGGGAATCCGCTGGGTGCGAGACGCACGGGATCGGTCAATATGACAACGCCTGGGGGAAGCCTATGTCCAGCAGTCGACGTCTTCTTGATGTTCTTTCTTAGACCGTCGGCTTTAGTCATAGGCAACTTGGTGAGAGGTTATAAGCTATAAGTCGATAGTAATTGACTTTTTGTTACCGCTTATCAATCCTTTTCATTTTGAAGTTATTTAAAATCGTTCTAACATTGGCTGCGGGTGAAAATTATGCAAGTTATGGCTCTTAACCAGCTTATCCTTGCCGAAATTATAACGGTATCTTCAGGAACGCTTTGAGTATCTCGTTCCGAGAGGAAAGCCTTGCCATTCCACATCATTTCTTCTACTTCGTTTTCCTCCCAACCCATCAGGTCGTTACGATAGCTTATTTACTGTACGTACTGTCTGCCTCTGAAATTATCTTCCTCACTCCAAACAGGATAACCCTTTGTTAGAGATTTTCAGAAGAAGAACTAAGGAACATTTACTGTCTACATGACGCATAAATTTGTATAAATTTTAGTTACATATTATAATAATAGTATCTTTTATGTTTATGCATTATTTGCTGTACACGTGTTTGTTTAGTCTATTTAACAACTAGCAAGTTCATCAGTTATCATCCAATCAGTAAGTTTACTTAGTTAAGAAGTAAGTGAAGAAAAAGACTGATGGCAGACAAGTTGACTACACCACCATACCTTGCAAGGCAAAACCTGGTAAACAAGAGGTATAGAGCGACACAACGAGAATCACGTATACCTCACTAAAACTAGGCCATTATCTAGACTACTACCACTACGGCCCAATTATTAACGAGTTTCGGTAGTTCATCCCCACGTTATTCCGAATTAAATAGACATTGAGTGCATTAGCTGCTGAATGGAAGTCGTAGAAGTCAATTGAGGAACGTAGTTTAGTATCGTTCTGACTGCAAGAGTTATTAGCTATTAGTCCGTTGATTTATTTAAACGGGGCATTGTTACATGATACGGCTAAGTAGTTGTGTTTGTGTAATTGATACAGGGCTTGGACATATGATAGTTGCTTTAGAAGTCCAGAGTTTTCCTATCAGTTCATTTTTATGTAGGTTTTCTCAGGTCAGGTATTTTAGAATCTTCACAAATATAGGGATTACTAAACTTACTTGTTTATGTATATTCTTTCCTCCTGAGGAGCTCGTGGCTAAATAATAACATCCGCACTGGTCGATCATCAAGGTTAAGCAACGCTTGACGAGGTCGGTCCGTGGATGAATGACCATTTCAATATACCGAGTTTCCACCGTGCCTCAGAAAGCACGTTAAGCCGTTGGTCCCGGCAGTCATTTGAAGATCTTTGACTATCATTACGGGTAGTCAGAAGCTTGTGATCTGACACCAGTCTTGCCAAGGGGTACCGTGTTACCCAGTTACTGGGTTGTGGAGGTCTGATAGGCATTCGCTCCATGTAAAAAACTGGTACTCAGCTGAAAACGGTTAGACTAGAAGCCAACCACAAAATAGTTGGGAAAAGGCGAGGCAGATTGGATTGATATTCTTTCATCCACGCGTTGAAACGCCATAAGCAATTACACCAACGGAAGAAAAATTACTGCATCTGCTGCTTTCCATATTCATATGCGCGGAGGTGTATAAAGAGTCCAACATTTGACTCTGCCATAGGTCTCATCAAAGGAGTTAAAAAATTTAGATAAAGTCGTACTAGAACCTCCTCCTTTTTGGAAAGTCGGTTAATAAGTAGACGTACACGGCAAAGACTACTGGCGACATGTAGTGGCGCAAATTTAAGACTTGTGCGCTATGAATACTTGACATTGACGTTGCTGTGTGGCCAACAATAGTTCCTGCACGCTCCCTATAGTGGCAGTTACCTGTTCTGAAAAATACAGTAAGTTTTTCAAAACCGTATAGTGTCACACAAGTCACTTATAAAATACAGTTATTCAACAGCATTTTCGCTAAAAATAAAAAGAAGTGAAACTACACGAAGAAAGTCATTCACGACATCTCAGTAGTTTGGCTAGTCAAATATGTGGTGCAAGTGAATGTGGGAGATGTGCCTGCTAACCGCCTAGAGCCAAGCCACTCAGCCGTGACACAGAGCAGGGAGACACAGAAGGCTAACACAATACAAAAAAACTCGTGATAAAGTGAGAGCCTATCGGCAGTAACGATTGGACTTAAAGCCAACATATGCCCAATGTTTTGGACAGTTTTGTTTGCAAAATGTTTTTTGATTTAGAATAGAATAGAATATAATAGAAAACATTTATGCAACATAGACACAACACAACAACAATAATCACAAAGTAACAGAGAAGAATAGTAAAAAAAGTACAAACAAGCTTTAAGACAAGGTTAAACAGGATTAGGTTTTTTACATATCCTATGTAGGATAAGAAGAAATTCTAACCATAAATTTTTCAGTGTAAAAATATTTTTAAACATCTAAGTCGTTTTGGAGGAGTTACAAAAGAAGCGAAAAAATATCGTTTTGTTAGTTTCTTTTTTAAAGCAAATGCTATAGTCATACGAAAAAAACATGTTTCACAAAAAATGAATATGAATCAATAACAAATATGTATATATATTTTTAACCTTCTAACCTAGCCGTTATTAAGAAGTATGCTTTAGAAAGTAAGCGATTTACGGCACTAAAGCGGAGCAAGGGCCTTAACATAGACTTCTAAAATGTTTTGTGGTTTCTATCAAACATTTTGGTATTTCGACAAACGTTATCCGTAATAGAATATAACTTTGTTTAAGACATTTTAAAATAGTGTCAATTCAAACTATTGCTCGAAAAACAGATAACAAAACAGTTTCTAGAACAAAATAGTGTATAATCAACGATAGATAATAGAATAGAAATATTTGCACACATTGTATTTTAATACATTTTACCGTTATTGGTCCCAAATACTAAAAGAGAATTCTTGAGTGATACACAAGTAGGTCTGGAGGTAGGCACCTGGATTCACTCCTCTTGATTGTGATGGACAGCTTAATCCTTTCACTACGGTATGTGCTATTCTCGTACCTACGACTCTTGGGTATACAAAAACACAGCTGCTCAACGCTGTTCATCTTGATAATCCATGTCATTAAGCACAGTAAACAGAGGTTTGTGCATTAATCTTAACAGAAAGCAAAAACCAATAGAATATTCAACCATGCAAGATTAGGCTTATTAATAAGGCGTATATATTCCCCAATGTTAACGCAGTAATGGCCGTGCGCCCGCTCGGAACCAGAATATCAATATTGAACAGTTAAGTTTGCAAAATATTCTTATATTTACATATGCTTTTTCAGTCATGCTATGCCATAAAATTTGCTGTGTACAAATATTAGTAAACATTTAAGTCGTTTCGCAAAAGTAGCGATAAAATATCCTATACTTGATTATTTTTTTAAAGCTTAACTATCTGTTACACGAAAAAAATCCACATTTCAAAAATAATGTACATAAAACAATAATAGATACATATTTTTTTCAAACATTTTAACCAAGCCGTTACTAAGGAGTACGCTTTAGATAGTTACCGTTTTACGGCATTAAAGCGGTTGTAGGCCCTTAAGATGATACACATTCGGAAAGCGTATCACAGTATTTTAAAATGCTGGAATATTTGCCAGGACATTGACAGTCTTTAAGTCAAACTTTTTCATAGACGGTGTAAAGTGGACCTTTTGTTTTTTCTTTGCGTTATTGCAGCCTGCATTTGGGGTAAAACTGAAAAGCTTTAGTCTTGTTACATAGTCATGAGGATGGTTTTAAGCGGGAAAATATGTTTGAGAACATTATTAGCTCGGTGGGGAATGGAGAGAAAAAAAATAGTGGAAAGATACGATAATTTTATAGTGAAGGAAATGGTTAGCTTGGTTAGGAAAATTAGATTCCTGGTACCCGTTAAATAATGGAGGTAAGAAATATATTTTGTCAGCTGAAGAGCCCGGTGAGCGGAGGTGGTAATGGCCCCAACTGACTTTTCGTAGGTTGTGGGTTCGAACCCAGGCAGGTGCTTTACTTTGTGTAAATTATTTCATGGCCACTGTTCTAAAAACGGTGAAGAAAAACATCGTGAGAAAACCGGCATGTCCTAGAACCAAAAACTCGAAGCACTGGTCCCGCGTGGTGGATTACGGCCCATTCCCTCTCACAGAGAGGAGGCTTAATGCGTCCCAGCAGTGGGAACATTAAAAAGCTAAGGACCCGGTTAAAATACGTAGGTTAAAATTCCTCGATTCCTATGCATATGCGAAAGGTAGCTGAAAGATACCAATATAATTTTATAGTTCTAATCTATACCAATATTATAAAGAGGAAAGATTATTTTGTTTGTTTGTTTGTACCGAATAGGCTCCGAAACTACTGGACCGATTTAAAAAAATCTTTCACCTACGGAATAGTAGATTATTAACCAAGGGGATAAAGCAGTGTCTTCTGTCGCGGGTGACGATTTAAATCGCGAGTGTAACGAAGGACTCGAGGTTTACGCCTGAGCGCAGCGAGGGTGTTTAAAACTTAAATCACGAGCGAAGCGAGGGATTTAAGACGAGTCCTGAATGTAGCGAGGGATTTAAGTTCACACAAGACTAAGACAGCTTTATCACCGAGGAAAATACTCTACTTTTCGTACCATTTGCGAAAAAAATTACACAATAATAATATGAGATAAGCATTTATTAAAAATGATGACAATTAAAAGTAAAATAAACTTAACGTTTATGTATTTGAAGAAAACAAAAACGCGGCAAATTCCTAGACTATTTTTTATTTTTTCGGAAAAGCAAAGGCATCAAGCTCATACGGCCTCGTCGGTTTTCGTAATTTTATTTAATAATCATAACTGCATAATAAATGCGTATTCCTTTTTCAAAAAGATGTATAATGCTTTATATACAAACTCAATGGTGTAAACACAGATGTAGTTCAGTATAAATTTCGGTAAGTATTCCAAATTTAAATCACATTCTCCCCCTAGAGGATGAATGAAATTCAGTACAATTTTCTTTCCCTGTTTTTAACAGATTAAAAATGACTATTGTTATGTTCGCTTTTTGTGGCATAGAATGTCACTTTTTTGAACAAGTGGTACGAAAAGCTACATTATTCCCGAGTAACATAGGCTATACATTTGACGGAAGCGAAGCCGCGGGGTTGAGCTAGTATTTAATAAAGTTTTAATAAAACTGTTTTTTATTTCTGGAAATAGTATCTTTCTGCCATTTCTGAATAAAAACAAATTTGATTCATGAAATACCATGAATTATCGAAAATCGTCGTAACCGCAAATATATTTTTTTATACTATTCAGACGTCACTTATTTTAAAGCAAAAAACTTCTGAAACGTGCTATTAATAATCTCGGTTTAAAAAAAAGAAGAAAGTAAAATGAACTGATAAAAAATCTTCATAATTTTAAACAGATATGCTACCATAAAAATATTATGCTAAAGTTAATTAGAGAACTAAAACAATGTTGCCAGCTTTAGGTTTTGAATTTTTAAACAAAAATCCTTGCAAAAATTTTGCCCGCTTTTCCAGACTTTATAAATTCATGCATATTCTATTTGCAACTCTTTTACGAATTCATGTACTACACTGCTTTGAATTTTACATTGCCGTATGCAATTTCTAAACAGAAAATACGGCTGCCATTGAAAACAATGTTCGTGATTAATTTTAGTGTACCTAGTAGCGCCATCTATACTTTAGCGCTGGCTGCTTATTGCCGACAGTGGCTCCATCTCTTAGTTATATTATGAACTTGTATGATAAATGGGAACGGGAAATCGATTTTCCCAAATAATGTTAGAGTGTTCGATATTATGACAAAAATAATGCGGTTCATACATCGATAGTATAAAGACTTACAGTTGATTTATTTACTTATTAAGGTACTGACATATCTTACATACATGATTAGATTGAGTATATCCTGTGTTTAACATTGTGTATGTTAAACATAGATATACTCAAGTTTTTCTTTTTCTTGCTTTACTCTTTTTTTGTCATTATTCATGACAAATAAGATGCATTTTCTCTAACAATCAACAACACCTCGAAAATTAAAAAAATACAAAAACAAAAGAGCAACATTCCTCCTCCTGTGTTGTGGGTTTTCGAAAAACCTTTTAAGGACGCTGTTACATTTTCGACGAACTCAAATTTAGGTATCTAGTCGCACACAGCAACATTACGCGTACGCACACATTGAAACTACTGAGCGCTCGATTGTATACATCACGGAAACAATCTTGGTCCTTGATATTATTTTTGAATTTTATTGTTTTCATTAAGTTGATTCAGGAAGGTTAGTTGGTACTTTGAAAATGCATTTGATAACTGTTACAAACCGTCGTCGTAAAAAGTAGGTTATTATTTTCAACCGACTTCAAAAAAAGGAGATGCTCTATCTATTCGGCCAAACTACTTATCCGATACTTATCGGGTTTTCATCGATAAATGTATGTGGTGGTATTTTCAGGGAAGGTTTTATTGTATAATATATTAGGATCTGTTAAAGATCTTCGGAGATAGACAATGGAACTCTTTAATAACAAACAGCAAATGAACTGCGATTACTGTGATCGTATGTTTATGTTTTGTTTTAACCATACCATAATAAATCATCACGCTTGTACGGTTTTAGGGGGTAAACAGATGTGTTTAGTATACCCAATATGGGGTACCTACAAAAATTTAAAAGAGAAAAATAATAGCTTTCCTGTGACGAAAAACAATAGGTACCGACACCGACTTCCGAAAAGAATTTTATTTTTCACTTTGTTGTAGTAAGTAGGTATTTTAAAAACCGGCCAAGTGCGAGTCGGACTCGCGCACGAAGGGTTCCGTACTTGGTAAATTGCTGTTAACGATTTATGACGTATTAAAAAAAACTACTTACTAGATCTCGTTCAAACCAATTTTCGTTAGAAGTTTACATGGTAATGTACATAATATTTTTTTTTAGTTTTATCATTCTCTTATTTTAGAAGTTACAGGGGGGACGACACACATTTTACCACTTTGGAAGTGTCTCTCGCGCAAACCATTCCGTTTAGAAAAAAATGATATTAGAAAGCTCAATATCAAAAAAAAAATAAAAAAAAAATAGTTTCAGTTTCAAGTATGGGAACCCGCATAATTTATTGTTTTTTTTTCTATTTTTGTGTAAAAATCTTATTGCGGTTCATAGAATACATCTACTTACCAAGTTTCAACAGCATAGTTCTTATGGTTTCGGAAAAAAGTGGCTGTGACATACGGACGGACAGACAGACAGACAGACATGATGAATCTATAAGGGTTTCGTATTTTGCTATTTGGCTACGAAACCCTAAAAACAACGCTACGTAAAATAATTAGATACCTAAAACGAATTAATTGCCGGTCACAAGGATTAAAAACCGGCCAAGTGCGAGTCGGACTCGCGCACGAAGGGTTCCGTACTTGGTAAATTGCGGTTTACGATTTATGACGTATTAAAAAAAAACTACTTACTAGATATCGTTCAAACCAATTTTCGGAGGTATTTTACATGGTAATGTACATCAAATATTTTTTTTAGTTTTATCATTCTCTTATTTTAGAAGTTACGGGGGGGGGGGGCAACATTTTACCACTTTGGAAGTGTCTCTCGCGCAAACTATTAAGTTTAGAAAAAAAAAAATTAGAAACCTCAATATCATTTTTGAAGGCCTGTCCATAAATACCCCACACGTATGGGTTTGATGAAAAAAAAAATTTTAGTTTCGGTTTCAAGTATGGGGACCCCCAAAATTTCTTGTTTTTTTTCTATTTTAGAGTGAAAATCTTAATGCGGTTCACAGAATACATCTACTTACCAAGTTTCAACAGCATAGTTTTAAAAAATTGGCTGTGACATACGGAAGGACAGACAGACAGACAGACATGACAAATCTATAAGGGTTCCGTTTTTTGCCATTTGGCTACGGAACCCTAAAAATGACTTGAACATTTTTCAATATATGGAATATATTAAATATTACTATCACATCATCAGTCACTATTAATGTTCCCACTGCTGAGACACAGGCCTCCTCTATGTGAGAGGAAATGGGCTGTAACCAACAACGCGGGCCCAGTGCGGGTTGGTGGATGCACATATCTTCGAATATTTGGTTCTAGGAGATGCCGGTTTCCTCACGATGTTTTCCTTCACCGTTTTGAGAGCAGTGGTGAAGAAATAATTTAGACAAAGTAAAGCGCCTGCCTGGGCTCGAACCCACGACCTACAACTTGTAAGTCAAGCTAATGACATACTACCCAAAAACCATGAAAATGACACCCATGACGAAAAGATGTCAAATTTTCGTCGGCGCCAACTTGTATTTTGGTTATGACCCCGTATTCGATATAAGCGTCCCCAAAATCCATAAAAATGACATCCATGACGAAAAGTCCAATTTTTGTCGGGACCATCTTATATTTTGGTTTTGACCCCATATTTGATATAAGCGACCCCAAAAACCATGACAATGACACCCGTGACGAAAACATGTCAAATTTTAGTCGGCGCCATCTTGTATTTTGGTTTTGATCCCATATTCGATATAAGCGACCCCAAAAACCATGAAAATTACACCCATGTCGAAAAGCAGGCAAAATTTACGTCGGCGCCATCTTGTATTTTGGTTTTGACTCCATATTCGATATAAGTGAACCCAAAAACCATGAAAATGACACCCATGTCGAAAAGCAGGCAAAATTTACATCGGCGCCATCTTGTATTTTGGTTTTGACTCCATATTCGATATAAGCGACCCCAAAAACTATGACAATGACACCCATGACGAAAAATGACAAATTTTAGCCGGCGCCATCTTGTATTTTGGTTTTGATCCCATATTCGATATAAGCGACCCCAAAAACCATGAAAATGACACCCATGTCGAAAAGCAGGCAAAATTTACGTCGGCGCCATCTTGTATTTTGGTTTTAACTCCATATTCGATATAAGTGAACCCAAAAACCATGACAATGTCACCGATGACGAAAAGATGTCAAATTTTAGTCGGCGCCATCTTGTATTTTGGTCTTGACCCCGTAATCGATAAAAGTGACCCCAATAACTATGAAAATGACACCCATGTCGAAAAGCGGCAAAATTTTCGTCGGCGCCATTTTGTATTTTGGTTTTGGCCCCGTATTTGTCATACATACATACATACAAACCGGTTAAAATCATAAATCTCCTCCCACCCATCCACTTCTAAACTTCCCCGTCGGCAGCTTAACCTTACCCATCCAAATCCTAACCTTAGTCAGAGCTGTTTAAACCCACCCATCCATTTCTCAACCTTGTCAACAACTGCTTAACACCCAACTATTCAAAACCCGATCTTACCCATGCGATACGCCCGTCCTTCCACGAGCGCTTCTGAGCGCGGAATGATGAGCGGCGGGTACAAAATGTATGAAGACGTCGGCAAGTGATTTTATTTAGCTAATAATTAAAAAATATAATTATTTAGGTGAAAAATAATTAGCTGCAACTGTAAAGGACTATATATGCCGCAATTTTTTATAATTTTGAAGATAAAATATGCTGTAAATTTACCTAAACTGGAACCTATTCGGACCCTACTTTTTTCAATTTTTTGCGATTATTGTGATGGGCAAAACGTATTTGTGCGAAAATTTTGTATGATGTCATACAATTTTTCTGATGCTTATCTGGAGCTGAATATATTATCTTTGAATTAGGACCATGATATCTTCACATCGGTGATTGCTTATGCATTAAAATGGTACCTCAAAAGTACTGTTATTTGTAGAAAAATGTAATAGCGTCCTTAACACCACACAAGTGCGTTCCGTACATCGTTATAACACCGGCTCCGGTCTGAATCAAACATTCGATACTGCGGTGTATCTTTCAAACGAAAGCTGGGAGTTCCCTAGGCGTGGCTGTGTAGACTTGCGATTAGTCGCAGACTAGGTAATTCATTTTGATAGCATTGTTGTTTGTACTTAGGTATGTTGGAGTCTTATGGAAGGCATTTGTTTTATTTGCGGTATATAAGTTGTAAATAACATAGGAATTATTAAAAAAATATTAAATTATATCTCGAATGGCTTGAGGTATAACTAGTAATCAGAGGCCTTAGTGCGAGTTTTTACTCACGCGTGACTCACGCTCACTCGTGTTACGTAAACGATCTCTTATGTCAAAATGTATACAAAAAAAGAGGTTTCTCCTTACCGTCCCCAGACGGCGCTTATCCAGTTTCCATACAAATTGACGTTTACGTTAACGCGATTGACCGTGAGTAAAAACTCGCACTAAGGCCTCTGAACACCCACATAAGTTCTTAGTCTGTTTTAAGTTTTAGAAACACAGAACGCACATAATACCTCCTATATATCAATACTTAGGTACCCGCGATATTGTTTTTTTGCTGATAGTACATATTATAACCTTAAAAACAAAATGAAATCAAAAAAATCCGACTGCTCATGAAGCGAACTAAAAATATGTAAACAAGAAGAAAATCAGTCGGAGGATACATTATTATGATTTAGTCAGTCATTCGTGAATATATTGTATACTCCGACTGATTATTAAGGGTCAAAGAACATAACCCCGCTGTAAAAAACCCGCAATTCAATAAGTCGGCGATTGCAGAGCACCTATTAGAAGGCGGTAGCAATCACTGGATCGAATTTCATCGTCCAAAAGTCCTCTCCACGGAACGCCACTTCTATTCAAGAATTGTGCGTGAAGCGATTGAAATTAAAAAACCCAAAACGTTCAATCGGGATGACGGTTACAAATTATCAGCGGCGTAGAATACAGTGATTCAAAAAACATTACCTCGTTTTGTGCAGTCGGCAAACTTACAGAATAAGGACACGGTCAGTGTTGTGTGTAGAAATGTGAGGGTAGAGGAAAAATTTCTGCCCCAACGGAGCCAGTACACCGAGACACCAGTCTACCCGGGACCACGGTCGTTGCAACACGGCCGAAACGTCGTGTGAAACAGGTAAACAAACAATCGAAATCATCGCGTTAAATTCCCGTGATATATTGATTTTCAAGTAATTTTTTTTAATAAAATACACCGTAAATATATAAAAGAATACAAAAAGGTAAAACACATTATTAAAAATGCAGAAAACCTGATTTAACGATAACATATTGGTCATTTAAAATTTAAAGCCAGAAAAAACTTAGGAATGGAATCTCAGGTTTGAAAGTGTAATGCTGAAAACACGTGCCTATCTCAATTCAGTTGCAACCGTAGTTTCACTTCTCGATCTCGTCTGGTGCTGAAGAGAAAACAATACACACCAGTTTTCATCATATCCCTTAGCTGGTCACCAGTCTATTTGAAACGAAAGGTCGAAATTAGCCTTGGGAAACAGGCTTCATGGAGCAGACAGAGACATCAGAGGCAGAGACAGAGACAGAGACAGCTTCACTGTATCGTTTAACAGCCGAAATCTTGATATGTACGATGTACGTAGATAATAAAAAATGGCAAATAGCCTATATCCTTTAGTTATACAATAAAGGAAAAAAAAAACATTGGCAGCCGTTATAAAATTGACGAGCTATCAAAACGAAATGAGATGTAAACGACTAGTGACAAATCAAAAAAGAAAAAGCTAAACCGATAAAGGTTTGTGGCGCAATGACACTTAAACAACAAAAATTGTTGACAGACTTGAGTCACAAAGATAAAAACATTGGATCGGAGGGTAGCAAACAATGGGAAAACTGAGGTCAATCAGGTTTTCCTGTTGATACTAAAATTCCTATTTATCCTTACGACATTCGCAATTTGCCTTCTTTTGTCGCAAGTCTACACCTCCGCTTCGCACACAGAACTACAACCCGAGTACTCAGACGCACTCAATACAACAGTAAATAACGAGAACACATGCAGACGTATTGAATGCAGTTCTCAAATCATTTGGCAATCGAAATAGCACTTTAACCCCTGGGGTTAAGGTTGGGATTTCTTTTTTAGGTAGTAGAATATATTTGTTGACTTGTAAAGAGCTGTTGACGTGTTGAGTAGAATGTTGCAGAGGAGTTAGTAAATGAATAGCTCACAATGGATGGTTACATCGGTAAAAAATGTTAAAGAGAAAATAATTGTGATGTTCAAATAGAATAAATTAATAATTCGTTCCGTATTCGTTCGTTTCGTAGTAACACATACTTCGCAAGGAACTTTAAATGATAGATTAAGTAATGATGTATTAAAACAACGTTGTGAGAGGATGAACGATGAAACGTTTTTTAATTTTTGCAAGGCAGACGTGAATGGAAACGCCGGAAGGGGAAGCCCTAGAAAGACAAACATAGACATTATTGGTGATGTTCTACAGAAAAGCCAGGTGCGCAGTACTCATAACGCATTCTCCGCTTCGGACGTTGTGCGTGTAACTGCTTGTTGTTGTTGCTCCACTAAAGTATTTCAAATCTGTGCTGAAACTTTTCAAAAGTGTAATTGAAAGTGTAAACATATTAGAAGGTGTTAACTGACATAAACTTGTGACAATAATTTAGTGATTTAGTGCATAGTTTTAGAAATATAGACCAAATTAACTTTAAAAGTAATCCTGTCTACCGTCAGTTGCCGAATATCTGTGCGTTGTGATTAAACGCGTAAGCGCCCCGTATTACACGGCGCTTGCGACGTTCTTCGCGCGAACCTAGCCGACTCTGTATGCTGGGGCCGGGGCCTTTTTTAGTGTGCACTTTTTAAAGTAAACAACAAATTGGATAATAGTTTTGTTTCCAACTGGTGGGAGGGCCTTTATTGCCGAGCTGTTTTTGTGAACTAGCTGAATTAAGCGAAGAAGTGTCATAAGACTGCAATAATTAAATTATTAATGGACATGGCGACTTCAACACAATCGTGGGGTTGTGGTTCCAACGACCATTGTTATTTGGAGGACAGCAAAGAATTTATAAACTGCATGAAATGCAAACGATCTTTTCATTTCGTCTGTCTATCTGTCCCGGAAATCCCTTCCGAGTCAGAAGCTTACTACAAGTGGAATTGTTCAGGCTGCACGATTGTTACTGCAAATGCTTATAAGACCGCTACCCCGAACCGGAATGTCTCGACTACAAGAGGAAACAAAAGACCTGCGTTGAACTCGCCTCCTCAGGCTGCAGCGATTACTACTGAGGATGTGCGTACCATAGTCCAAGAGGTTGTTAAAACTGAGTTCAATTCCATGCTTCAACAACTCAATAGCACCATACTCAGCGTTGTTAATAGGGAACTTGCACCTATTAAACATGAAATCAGGGAGTTGACGGCATCATTAACCTTTCACACGAAAGAATTCGAAGAGTACCAATCAGAACATAAATTACTGGGAAAAACGGTGAAAGACTTAACTGAACAAAACTCCAACCTAAAAATATTAATGACGGACTTAAGTTTACGAGTAAATTACTTGGAACAACAGACTCGTTCCAGCAACCTGGAAATTCAGTGTCTGCCCGAAAAGAAACAGGAGAATCTGTACACTGTCGTCAAGCAGCTGGGATCTGTGGTGGGATGCAACCTGAGTGAGAATGATATTCTTCATTGTACCCGTGTTGCTAAACAGCAAGCCGCTAACACCCGTCCCCGATCCATCGTTGTCCAGCTCGCCTCCCCAAAAATTCGTGATACCCTCCTGGCGTCAGCTATAAATCATAACAAAAATAAGAAGGTTAACTCAGAGAAACTCAATACTGCAGATCTGGGTATTGCCGGCGATAAAATGCCAGTGTTTGTGCTTGAACATCTGTCACCTGCTAATAAAGCGCTGCATGCAGCCACTAGACAAAGGGCAAGGGACAAGGGATATAAATTTGTCTGGGTGAGAAACAGCAGGATTTTTGTTAGGAAAACTACCGAAGACGAACATATTTTGATAAAGAATTTAGATTCCTTAAATAAGTTAGTATAGTTTTAAAAGAGGCTACTTTACCATCATGTCTAAAAAATGCATGCGTCTGTGAAATTTATTCCATAATTCGATAACTTAAATATGTTCTATCAGAACTGCAGAGGATTGCGAACAAAAACGCATATGGTTTACCGCAATGTTTGTATTAACAACTATGATGTTATATTTTTTTCGGAGACCTGGCTTAACAGTTCCATCCAGAGCAGTGAGTTGTTCGATGACAGATATACGGTCCATAGGAGAGATAGAGAAACCTGCCAACTAGCAGGTAAAGAGGGTGGGGGAGTTTTAATAGCAGCTAAAAAGAAATTTAATTCTAAACGTGCGGCTCATTTTGAGAGTGGATGTGAGGATCTCTGGGTTACATTGGACCTTCCTTCCAATAAATGTTTTCGCCAACTTGCTCTCTGCGCTGTGTACTTGCCGCCGCCAGTACGCCTCTCTCACTTGGAAAGTTTCTTAGATAATTGTAACGCTGTTTTTGAACAACTTAATGAATCATGTACATGTATCATAGGTGACTTCAATTTAGGGTGCATAGACTGGAAACTTTGCAGTAATCTGAATAAAAGCCTTAAATTGCCTAATACCTGTGAAGCTTTGTTGGATTTCACATATGTTAATAAGCTCAATCAATGTAATAATGTACATAATGCCTCTTCTCGCATACTAGATCTAGTGTTAACTGATCATCCACTGTGTAATGTAAGTCAAAGTACTGGCTCCTTATGTAATATCGATCAGTATCATCCACCCCTAGATATAAATATTTGTCTTAAAAAAGACGCCAAGCTTCCATATAACATTGCAAATGAGATACGTAACTTTCGTAAAACAAGCTATATAACGATTAAAAAATACCTAAAGGAACAGGACTGGGAGGGATTATTTGAGGGAACTCATGACGTTAATGACATGGTACAGATTTTTTATGACATTGTCAATGGTGCTATTCAGCAATTTATTCCTATTAAAGTAACCAAAAATAATAAGTATCCCCCGTGGTTTAACGGAACTCTAATTAAAATATTAAACACAAAAAATAAGATTAGGAAACGTTACAATACTTACCATAACCCGTTGGACAAAATTGAGTTAAAAATAATCAGTAAACGCTGTGACGCACTTGCTACGATTTGCTACAATAATTATTTAAAAAATCTTGAACACAATCTAAGCAATAACCCTAAATCATTTTGGACCTATGTTAAAACTAAAAGAGGCGGTTCCAGCTCGTATCCTTTATCTATGACGGATGGTACAGCTACATCGTCAGATGGAACGGAGATATGTGAGCTTTTTGCTTCTTACTTTTCATCTGTATACAGCCCTGCTGAAAACGGTAGCAGTTCCCATAAAACAACAAATGTTAATAATATTCAAGAAAGTAGCATATTTTTAAACAACCCTGTTATTGACAGTGAAACTTTATACAAAAAGCTAAAAAGTTTAGACTGCAACAAAGGCGCTGGTCCAGATGGCATACCACCAATATTCATATATGAGTGTGCGAACGAGCTGGTCACGCCTTTGTTGCTTATTTTTAATAAATCCCTAGCTAGTGGAGTCTTCCCTTCAAAGTGGAAGGAAGCCAAGGTCGTCCCCATCCATAAATCCGACAACGAGGACTTAGTTTCCAACTACAGACCCATCTCAATTTTATCAACCCTAGGTAAAATCTTTGAGTCTATGATCTGCCCTTCCATTCAAAATCATCTTAAAATTTACTTAAGTGAGGGACAACATGGCTTCGTGGAGTCTCGATCCACAAATACCAATCTGACGCTTTTTACTGAGTTATTGACGGCGGCAATAGATTCTGGCCATCAAGCTAATGTCATATATACAGATTTCAGCAAAGCGTTCGATCGGGTCTCGCATCAAATTCTCATTGACAAATTAAGAACTTATGGTATCGCTGGAACTTTACTCTCTTGGTTGAGTTCGTATCTTGAGAATAGAACTTTCTTTGTAGTAGTCAATGGCTTTCGATCAACCGTCAGACACATATCCTCGGGCGTGCCACAGGGGTCTCATTTGGGGCCGGTTTTATTTAACTTTTTTATTAACGATATTCCGAACTGTTTTCGCCACTGTAAAATTTTTATGTTTGCCGATGACTTAAAATTCGTCAAAATAGTTAAGTCTAAGCATGACGCCTCTGAATTACAAAGTGATTTGAATGAATTGGTGATATGGTGCCAAATAAATCAGATGCTTCTAAATCCTGGCAAATGTTACCATATAAAATTTACCAGGAAACATCATCTCATTGACCAGGATTATTATATTGACGGAGAAAAAATTATGGAATTGGACACAATAAGAGACCTTGGTGTTATGTTTGACCGAAAACTAACTTTTGTCCCTCACATAGATAATGTAGTGAAAAAGTCTTCCAAAATGCTGGGGTTTGTTATCAGAAACACAAAACAATTTAAGAGCTGCAGAACGAAAATTATACTTTTTAATTGTTTGATTCGAAGCATATTAGAGTATTGTAGCGTGGTCTGGCGGCCACACTATGCTACTCACTCATTGCGTCTTGAACGTGTACAAAAACGTTTTCTGGGGCACCTGACCTATGCTAGCGGTTTGACCAAGAAAATGCGTTCATATAGTGATAGGCTCAAGCATTTTAATATGGTTTCTCTAGACAAACGTCGACGTCTGAATGACGCGATGTTTGTGTGCAAAGTTATGGCCCATAAAATCGATTGCCCGCAAATATTAAGTAATTTTGACTTCCGTGCTCCCTCAAGAATTCCTCGCAGTCCAATAACGCCACTCTGCCCTCCGCAGAGAAGAACGGTTCTGGGTGCTAATTCTCCCTACGCGAGATTTTGCAGGATTGTGAACGGTTGCGCTGATCGGATCGACCTCCATTTTGACAGTTTAGGCAAATTGAAAGCCAGTTTTTTAAAATATCTGTCCGAACATTGAATTCCTAGCCCTGCATTATCTCGCTGAGTGTGGCAACCATATTAACAATTTTCATTTCTGTAATACCTGGTTTTACCTAGTTTTATTTAGTTTTATTTGATTTAATTTAGTTTAATTAATTTGTTAAGTTTAATTTAGTGCAACTTGGATGGTATTGTCTACCATTTATATTGTCTTGCAAGTTACGACAACATTTTGTGTGCATGCAGAGTTTACCTGTAAGTGATTGTTACACTTTATTCTAATTTTTTTGCTTCTGTTTAATTTGCTTATACCAGTGTATACAATTGTTGGTGAACCAAATAAAATAAATAAAATAAATAAAATAAAAAATAAAATAACCGCCGTGTCTATGAATAGATGTATGATTGTGAGAGAAGCGAAATAAGTATGTAAGGATCATAGCAGGTAACGTTCTGTAGTTGCTGCCTACCCCCACAGAAAATAATAATAAGTCAAAATTAATTTGTCAAGTCTAGTGAAAAAATATTCTATCGTTGGTCATTAATAGTTTCTCTAGGTTTTTTTGCAACGCTTTCCAAGGTCAGTCCGTGAATGGTTGACCATTTGACATTACAAACCCAGACTCCTCCATGGCTCGGGAAGCACGTTGAACTGTTGAAGACAGCTTTGCCAAGGAATATTATGCTATTCAGTGGCTGTCTTTGCAGTTGGCAGTCTTTTCAAGTAAAATTCTGATATTCAGCTACATTAGGTTAGAATGGAAGCCAACACCAAAAAAGTAGGGATCAGGCTGGGCTGATTTATTTGATTTTGTTAAGGCTGTGTATTCCTGCAACATTAATTCACACCGCCGTCCCTCACATAACACTCCATCTACTCACACATCTGTGTCAACCTCTAAAGCTCGCCTGTAACGTTCAGGGGAGAGTGTAACGTTTGATTTGTATTGTCAATCGTTTTTAGTCCAAATATCAACGATGCGTCTGGAATGCTGTTATTAAATAGGTGACAGCGATGTTTTTTGGGTAGAAAAATGAAAATTCTATTTAGTCCGTCAGTGAGATTATCAAATAATATTAGACACGTATTTTTTGCTTTATCAAATAATTAAAAGCTGACAAAGATAAAGCGCATCAAAGTTAAGGAGTGGGGTCTTGTGACGTCACTTGGTCAGTATAAAGTGTGGCACACCTTGACGTCACACGATATATCATATCAACGCACTGTATCGTCGTAATTTTTCATTCACGTGGCAAAAGAAAAAATACGTGTCCAATATTTTTAGGTTCACTAACTGACGGACTAAATATATATTTTTTGTCAACTACCCTATTGTTGCATTTTTGTATTGTGGAGTATTATGGATTATTTATTGCACACCTTAACAAATAAGCTATAATATTAAACCGTGTTAAAGCTGTGTAGTATTAGCACTGCAACACAACTCAGTTAGCTTGCCCCCACATAATATTCCATTTACTCCCTCCTCTGTGTCAACCACTAAAGCTTGCCTGTAACGTTTCAGGGGAGAAAGCGATGTTTGCTTTGTATCATCAATCGTTTTTAGCCTCAATATCAACGATGTGTCTGGAATGTTTTTATTGATGTTTAAATAGGTATTTTGTAGGTTTTTTTTAACTTTTTAGCATTAGTCGTCAATCGTTTTTAGCCTCAATATTAACGCTGGAGCGCAGATGCATTCGGAATGCATTTATTGATATTTAAATAGATATTTGTAGGAATTTGTTGAACGCGATTTATCTAGCAATTAAGCGTTTTCGAAAACGTTATTGGTATTTTGTAGCGGCTATCGCCACTTATACAAAATTGAACACCAAAATTTGAAGCCGCTCAAGTTTATCGAGTTGTTCTTGAGTAAAGTCAAGATAGCTGGCATCAGGTTAATCAAGGATGGGAAGAAGGAGAGATTGTGCAAGCGCAATATTTGGTGGCAAGAAAATGGAAGAAAATGCCGCAGTCTCCTCAAAGTTGCAGCAGATGCGGCTTACTTCCTGACTCTTTTTGTAACATGCGTTTCATACCTCCTCATCACTTGATCACCAGGACTAACGGTTTCCTTTAAACTTTTCTGTCACTGGCGCCACTTTATCTATTCCCATCACTCCTCACATCCTCAGCATTCTCATTCCTGCTTCATGCAATCTCTTTTCATCCATTTTTTTCATAGCCCAGCATTCTGGTCCATACAGTTTAGCAGCCGTATTGCGTTAAACAATAAGTGTTCGAACGCTATCCAACCGACCAAATCGGCCAATCACACAAGACAGTATCTACATCGCGTCATTCATCGCGCATGATTTGTTTCTGCAGTTCTGTTCGACTGGTCTATTCACGGACTTATACATTTTATCTTGAGGGGCATCCGTGGGTCACCAGTTGTTCCAGTGACCTGTCGCCACACCATCCATCCTAAGTTGATCCGGTGCGCTACGTCCCGGTCTACCGGAAATCGGAGCTCTAGCGGGAGCTCTCGGTATGGGTGTTCTAGCGAGATCTATAGGCACGGAACTGGAGAGACCGCCAAAATTGCAGAATAAGTATTCTGTTTTTTTTCTGCTCAATTTCAAGCCAACAGTCTCCAGTCTATGCCACCACATCTCCAATCTGCTCTAGACCTCTAGACCACTCTCGGCAACCAGCACAATTTCATCGGCAAACAGCATAAACCAGTGTGCCTCTTCCTGTATGACCGACGTCAAAGTGTCCATTACCATCATGAAGAGGTAAGGACTGAGACACCCATCTTACCGAATGCAGCTAACTGATACCAATATTTTACATGTCGCGACTGCTGCTTATTTTACCACGGCAACCCAGTAACTGGGAAGCCCGATATTTCTGGGCAAGACTGGTTGTTCTGACGACTCGAAAAGACTACAAAACAAGAACTTTAAGTAAATCTATGGCTATATAGAGTTAATAAAATCTTATCACGGTAACTTACCATCGTCATAACAATTTTAAACTATTTTCGTTCACGGTAAAAATGTCCACACTCGTCCACAATCAATTTTATATTATATTTGATTTATTTACCAATTCAACTAGGATTTTATTTTGTCAGTTCTTCGATTTCACCGGTATATTTATTTTACCGCTATTTTAATAACTAGTAAGTTAAATATTTGGGCACAGCGCTACACGTCTTCTTCTTTCATACTTCTGTATGTTAGTAGTCATCTGAATATTTACCCACTTTCATCATATTTTACAAAGTCCATTATCGTTTGTTTGGTCTTCACCTGAATAGCCATCAAAAATTATCCTGACGACGTTTTCCTAATTCCTTCGTATTCCTGCCATACCAAGGCAACTGAATTCCACACAACTTTTCAGCCACCTGTGCTTCTTTCAGATTCATTCGTGTATACTAAATAATAAAATAATTTTATACTACACCTGCTCGGAAAGTACCTTGATACTTTATCAAATTTACGGTAGAAAGTACGTCATTTCATATCGAACAAATATGCGGCGAAAAAACTCATCTGAGCGGGAGAGAAAAGTGTATGAAAATCCATTTCTTACGTCGTTTTTTTTTTTTAATTTTGGTTAAGACTATGCGCTGGTAACCTAAATATCAAAAGCCAAAAAGTTTTTACAGTGAGTTTTTATCTCCAAGTTCGCAAAATGACACTGGCCACTAGCTGTGTGTTGGATGGTGTCAAACAATTTGAAAAAAGAACATGTGAAAATTGCAGACGCCATTGGCGCCATTTTCAATTTGTGTGTTGTTTGAGGATTCAGTTTTCGTAGAAATTTATTTTCCTCGTAGGTGTAGTATAAAGCACTATGTATCACTCGAGAGAAAGTGCGATTCCCGATCTCGGGTGTTTTAAAGCCCTCGCCTACGGCTCGGGCTTCAAACGACACCCTCGACGGAAATCGGTCACTTTCTCCTCTCGGTGAACAATGTACTATTACAAACTAAAACAAAGACTCTCACATTACCAGTGTAAAATAGCTACACCACAATATAACTCTTATTAAAACGCAACCCATCCTTACTCTACGAGTAATCAACTACCCTACTACGTAGCAAGTTGTTCTAGTTTGCTAACTCTGCTACAAACACCTTAAGTTAGCCAGTGTCCTTAACAATGTAATAAACTTGCACATGTTCCGAACACAATATGGCTTGCATGGCAAGTTAGTTGTTAGGAGAACACTCATTTGTGGAAGAGAACCAAACTCAGGAGAGAGAAGGCCAATTTTCGTACTTAAAAACCTTAAGTTGCAATCTCAGCTCGGCAACGACCAGCAGATAATGGACATGGCTGAGTACTGGTCGAAAAGAAAATTAAATTAAGAACAAGGAATCGTCGACAGGAAGAAGACGAAAAACAATTACAGGTGTTAGCGGTAAAACCACCTTAGTACCCAAGGTTTTTTTTTTGTTAATATGATGTGTAACTTTTTGTTGTACAATGAAACCACAGACATAAATCTAACTAGATAACGCAAGTCCCTCCGTCTGTATGAAAATCAAGCGTGCCACTTTTTCAAACACAACTTAAAAACAAATTTACTTGCCAATGAAAGAAAACATTTCCAATGCTTCGGCAAACTTTCTTTAAATGATAAATGTTTTTATTTCTGTAAGTTGGTTTGTACAAACACTTTTACATGTCGATCATATTTTTTAAAACTAGATGAGGTCGGCGTTTCCTATCTGACTACTCTGAGAAGAAAGGCCGAAACAAACTCAGAGGTCACAGTCTCTTTTAAAGTCTTGACAAAATCTTGGTTATATCGTGTGAAGACCATGTAGACATATGTCTGAAATGGTCTTTTGAGGAAAGAACCAGCCAGATTGAGTGGACCTGTCCAGTCAGTGCACGCATTTGTCAATAACCGAGCAGCTCAACTCAGAATTTACGGAGCTCAACGATTCGACGAACAATACCAAAGAAAGGACATTCGGGTAGGCCGCATAAACTACTCAAACTACTAGACCATGAGTAAAAACTAACTAAGTTATAATAACAAAAATCCACATAGTCTTCACATTCACAATAATAAAATTAAAATAATATAATACTTTAGAAAGTAAATATTCTTGTCATTGCAAGAAAACAAAAAAAATATCAAAATTAAAAACAAAAACAAAATTCACGGTGCAAAATATAAAAAATCAAAATTAATTGGAGCAGCTCAATCCCAAGCCTTTTTGTCCTCAACGTAATCTTTAATAGTATAAAACGCTTTCTGACACAACTTACGTTTAATGAATGATTTGAATTTATTAAGACTTAGATCTTGTACGTGGCTTGGAAGCTTATTATAAAAGCGTACACATTGACATCTAAACGAGCCACCTATCTTCTTGAGCCTTGTTGTAGGTACTACAAATTTGTGTTTGTTCCTAGTATTTATGTTATGGATATCACTGTATTTTTTAAACAATTTTATATTTTTATGAGCATATAAAAGATTTTCATAAATATACTGAGAGGGCACAGTCATTACATTAATCTCCTTAAATTTCTCTCTGAGAGAGTGCCTCGGGCTTAATTTATATATTGATCGAACAGCTCTTTTCTGCAAAACAAAGATATTCTGGATGTCGGCGGCATTTCCCCACAACAGAATACCGTACGACATTACACTATGAAAATAGCGAAATTATACTAAACGGGCTGTCTCTATGTCAGTTAAATTACGAATTTTTCTAACAGCATATGCTGCGGAGCTTAGCTTCTTTGACAATTTATCTATATGTGGGCCCCACTGAAGCTTAGCATCCAAAGTTAAGCCTAAAAATACTGTGCTATTCTCAGGATTCAATTCTTCGCCCTTTATCAACACATCAGTTTTCACCTGCCTAACGTGAGGTAGGGTAAACTTAATGTATTTGGTTTTTTTTTCATTAAGGAGTAAATTGTTAACATTGAACCAGTGAACTACTTTTGAGATCGCGCTATTTACTTCGTCAGTAACCAGTTGCTGCCGTTTAAGTTTAAACAAAAGTGAAGTATCATCTGCAAACAACACTATATCATGGTTATCCTTTATGAGGTAAGGCAAGTCATTAATATAAATAAGAAACAAGAAAGGACCAAGAATTGAGCCCTGCGGGACTCCCATTTTTACTATAGATCCTCCTAGGTGATCTTTTTCCATTAACGTCAACAGTCTGAATCAAAATCAAAATCAAAATAATTTTTTTTATTTCATATAGGCCTACATGGGCACTTATAAAACGTCGACAATGTGCACGGTTCGGGTTGGTCGTTTCCTATGGAGAAGAACCGGCAAGAAACTCCATGGTTACTCTTTTAAAAAAATGGTTTGGTTTTACAATATTTCCTTGTTACAGCATTAGTACTTAGATATGTGGGGACAACGTAGGCCCGACAATAAGTCGTAAGAAAACAAAAAAAAAAGATTACATATTATTTAAACAAAAGAAAATAAAACGAGTTAAAAAGTTAACAAGCATCTAGAAGGCCTACAATGTTCACACATTTACAAAATAATCGGTAAAGGAATCTATACAAAAGTAAAATAAAAAAAAGACTAAATCTAACATGTGGCACAAATATTGTTATCAGTGCTGTAACTATTCTTAGCAAAGGGCTATGAAGATGATTGAAAACCATTGTAAAAAGAATAATCAAAAGAAAGAAAAAAAACAAAGAATTAATGAGATTGAGAATAGTTAGAGACAACCACATATTTGTGCCGTTTATGAGTTACCAGGGAAGCCGCATGCGCAGAAGGAGCTAAAGCCAAAATTTTTATCTTCAACGTAGTCCTTGATTTTATAATATGCTTTTTTAACAAGAACACGTTTGATGTAGTTTTTGAACTTTCCATCGGTCAGTTCTATAACTGACTTTGGCAACTTGTTATAAAAGCGTATACTGTTTATATAAAAAGACTTGCTAGTTTTTGTTAATCTGAATTTGGGTATTACAATTTCGTGCTTACTGCGTGTATTTAAATTATGTAAGTCGCTTCTAGTTTTGAAAAGCCCTCGATTTTTGCGGACATACAAAATACATTCCAAAATATAGAGTGATGGTAGAGTCAGTATATCGATTTCTTTAAATTTTTCTCTAAGGGACTCGCGAGGACCCATTTTATAGATCGCGCGGATTGCCCTTTTTTGTAAGATGAAAATTGAGTCAACATCTGCTGCTGATCCCCACAGCAGAATGCCATAAGACATAATACTGTGGAAATAAGCATAATATATTAACCTAGCTGTGGCTACATCGGTTAACTGCCTTATTTTCCTTACTGCATATGCAGCTGAACTTAACCTACCCGAAAGAGTTCTAATGTGCGCGCCCCACTGCAGTTTTGAATCGATAGTAATCCCTAAGAATAAAGTTTCAGCTATAACTTCAAGACTTTTGCCGTCAAGATTCAAATTCAGGTCTCGTTGTGGTACATTTGGTAAAGAGAACTTAAGACATTTAGTTTTTGTCGCATTCAGTAAAAGATTATTAGCTGCGAACCATTTTGTGAGAATAATAAGACTTTCGTTGACATGTAAGACATCCGTATCTTTCCTATCTATTTTAAAAATTAGCGAAGTATCATCAGCAAATAGAATTATATCCGATAATTTGGCTATCATAAAAGGGAGATCATTAATGTAAACAAGAAAAAGGAAAGGGCCGAGAATTGAACCTTGGGGCACGCCCATCTTGGCTAGAGACCCGGAGGACGTCACCCCATTAACATTCACTTTTTGCTGTCTGTTCGATAAATATGAAAGCACAAGATCAGCAGCTTGTCCTCGAATTCCGTAGTGGTATAATTTACAGATCAGTGTGTTGTGGTCGACGCAGTCGAACGCTTTTGAGAGATCACAGAAAATGCCAATGGCATCCTGGGACTTCTCCCAAGATTCCAAAATGTGACTGATGAGTTTTACTCCCGCGTCCGTAGTCGACCTACCTTTCGTGAAACCAAACTGCTGACTATGCAGGATCCCATTTGAATTGAAGTGAGACAACATCTGATCCAGCATGATTTTTTCATAGATTTTACTCAATGCTGGAAGCACGGATATAGGTCTATAATTAGAGGGATCACTCTTACAACCTGATTTGAAAATTGGTACTACTTTGCTGTGTTTCATTAAGTCAGGAAACGTGCCGCTGTCCAAACATTGATTGAATATGCCTGTTAGGACAGGAGCAATTGAGTCAATAATATCTTCAAGAACCCTAACGGATATCGGAGTTTCTAACATAAGTGTGAAAAGCTTTATCGGAAGTCAAAGATTTTTCGTAATATAAATTATATAAGATATCTCGGCTTTTTCTTATGCCCACAGTGGCCCATTCACTAAATTTTGATTTGGAATTGTTGACTTTAACTGTTTTTACAGGACACGTTTTATTGAATTCATGGCAAATTGTAAAAAACAACGTGCCGTAATTTATATTGGGGTCTTTTGAATCAAAACTGGCGTTACAAAGGTTACTAAAAACGTTATTATTAAAAGAATTTTTTTTTTTTTTTTAAGAGGTCTTAATCGAATTGATTTAACTAGGTTTAATTTTATATCCGACTCAAAAGATACTAGTTGACCAGTATGGTCTGACCTAACGCCACTAATTACAAACGAATCTTTTACTTTACAATTAGTGAATACATTGTCTATGCACGAAGCTGAAGTTGCTGTTATTCTTGTTGGTTCATTAAATAAATATTTTAAGTTGAATGATTTGAACAATGAAATGAGCTTACATTTTTCAGGTGAATTGACTAACAGATCTATATTTAAATCACCACAAACAAAGACTAATTTATTATCTCTGAAAACTTTACATAATAGTTCTTCCATTGAAATTAAAAACAATGACAAGTTTGATGCTGGTGGTCTGTAAACACACAAGATAGTATGCCCCTCGACCTCTGCACATGCTACCTCACATAAGCGATCAACAGAGTAAGCAGTGATATCCTTCCTTTCCTTATATTTGAGATGACTGTTACAAAGTATCAAGGTACCACCACCCACTGTAGATCTGTTGTACGCGCTGGCAACTGAAAAATTATTTACATTAAACAACATCCTATCTGGTTTTAACCAAGTTTCACAAAAACATAGGATATCCATGTGGTATTTATCTACTAACAATTCCACGTCTAAAATTTTGCCGGAGAAGCGATTTATATTTTGATGATATAGTAAAATATTACTATTCGTCTTCTCTTTTGTCGGCTCTAATAGTTTAAAGGGTCTACAGTAGTATTATCAGAAAAACTGGATAATACTGTTAAATCACTAAACCTAGTTTCAGTTAAATTATCAATAACTGCATGTATATTAAAAGCTAACAATGTAGCTAATAAATGTCGGCTATTTTTGGGAAGAAACATATGTTCCCGAATCAAAACAAAATCACTAACAAAATTGTTGGTGTCAAAAAACAATAAACGGTCACTATGACGACAAGATAAAATATGCATCAAGTTATTTAAACTAGATATGTATTCATTTTCCTGAACAAGTAATTTGTCAGAATAGGGCAATGCACATAGTATCAATTTGCCTAATCTTAACTTAAGTAGGGTATCAATACCATTAACTATGTCCCTTTTTGTTACACTAAGGCTATTTCCAAAAATAAGAACTACAGTAGTTTGCTCATTCAATTGTGTCTGTTGAATTTTATGAATAAGCTCATTAAAATGCAATTTATGATAACAATGGTTCACTATTGTATGTTTAGAACGGTTATTTAACAATGATCCAAAACCTGTTCCGAAACTATCAGAATATACTAAGACATTACTTTTGGAGGGGTTCAAATTTGTTGCAGTATGCTCGATGGGTAAAGTTATAGGAGCAACATGTTGTGAAATGAGAGGTGGCGGAGCGGCAGCACAACTACAGGTGAGGTTGTTAGTCAATGACTCATACCTCTCTGCATTATACTTCACCAGGTCCACCAACTCACAGGCCTCCTGCATGCGCTCACTTAACATCTGTTGACTACATTCATATTTACAAAATATTTCTTTTAGTGTATTTTCCCTACTCAATAACTCCCTTTGAAGATTCTGAATGTCAACATCATACATTTGTGTACTAGTTTCTAATTTACTATTACATAAAATTAATTGGTTATTTAAATTTCTGAAATCTCTTTTAAGGTTAACATTATATTTGTAAACACTTTGAGTTTTTAAAAGTTTCTTGTATTTCTTAATACTTTTATTGATTTTAATATATTTCTTAATTTTATTATGACTACTTAGAATTGGACATTTAGCAATGGTATCATCCCCTGTTAGGTCTATGGTAATGGTGGGCTGCTCACACTCCAGTTTCGATGCAGTATTCATCAGCTCATTGTACAGGTTACTGGTGTTAGAAACCTCTTCGCTGACTTTCAGCGAGTCAATGGAGGTAATAGTGTTATGAGCCTTGCACAATTCTGCTTCTAATACAGATATACGCTTCAGTGCCTGGTCATGAGTGTCATGGCACTGCTGAAAATCTGACACTAGTTGACGGAGATGGTGATGCTGTTCCAGTATATCCATATGCTGGGAGTGTAGCTCTGCAAGCTGGTTCTTGAGTTGAGTGTTTTTGTTCACTATTAACTCAATTTCTACTTCACTTTCTTCTCGTTCCCGCAGTAGCTTGCTGCACTCATTTCTGGATGAATCCAGCTCCCTCAGAGCTGCTTTCAGTTTGTCACTCAAGTCACGAACGGTAGCTGCCCGGGTCATCATATTGACTGCTTTTCTTAGGCGACACCTGCAATCTGACAAGAAATAGCTGAGTATGTGAAGAGAATACTGTGCTAGTTGAAAATTTGAGAAAGTAGGAGGGGTTTTAAAGTTAAAAAAAGTAAAATATTTGAAAACAATAGAAAAGTTTCAAAGAAAAAAGATTGTAAAAATATATGGAGGTACCTATATAAGAAAAAGAAAGAAAAACTAAGAACACGGAAAAGCTAATTGATTTAATATTCTCAGACTTAATTACAGGTTATATACTTTATGGAAAGACTTTATTAAACTTTGGTTCTTATTGTTAGATTAGATATTTGTATGGATTGCTAAGAACATTAGTTTAAATGGTAACAAAGTCTATTTAAAACGCTTATGAACTATGGAGTTTACCTATAATATTTACACTAAATTAAAGATATATTATGTGTGAAGTAGGGTTTGCAGTGAATGTTTTGTCTGGGGGCAGGTGTTTTCGTCCTCGATTTTGTTTCCACAATTTGTCAAACAAAATGAGACATAAACGTAGCCGGTGTGTACTGGACGTCGCTCAGAGCCCTGAGCAGTGTATGAGTGGTGTATAGTATGTAAATAATACAGCAATAAATACGTTATTCAAAACAAAATACTCCCCCGGTTCGAAGAATTCAAATCCACAGTTCTAACGTTGACAGCCGGTACATGACTTCGTGAAATATCAATTGTTATTGAGTTATTACAATAAAACTGGTCACAAACACTACGTGAGTCACTTTATACGTGAATTCTAATATTAATAAAGGGTTTTTAACAAACTAAACACAATAAAACAATAATTTTAAAATAAATTAGTTACGAGGCCGTTTTTTGACGACCTGTCGCCAGTGTTGCCAGCGAGTCCTATTCGAGAATCCTATTACTCAAGTAAGAAGTAAGAAGATCCAGAGCGCTGTTCCGGATCCCGTAGTGGCGGAGTTTCCTGATTAGCGTTTCATGAAGAACACAATCAAATTCCTTGGACAAATCACAAAAGATTCCCAGGGCATCGCACTTATCTTCCCATGCATTATAAATATGTCCTAAAAGCTCAACACCGGCATCAGTAGTTGAACGACCCCTTGTAAAACCGAACTGTTTGCTATGTAATAATTTATGCTTATTAAAAAATCTTTGCAATTGCTCTAAAATTAATTTCTCAAATATCTTACTAAAAGTAGGTAGTACTGAAATAGGTCTATAATTTGTAGGGTCTGATGTACTACCTGATTTAAACAAAGGTATTATTTTACTATTCTTCATTAGGTCAGGAAACTCCCCACAGTCGATACAATTATTAAAGATAATAGCTAAACTAGGTGCGACAACATCAATAATAGACTTAGCAACTTCTACAGAATGACCCCACAGATCTGCAGTCTTTTTAACATTTAAAGTGTGAAAGGTTTTAATTATGTCTCTACAAGTAATATGTTCAAAAAGAAATTCCGTATCGCAGACATTAACATTTTCTTTTAGCAAAGACTCAGCAACAGAAGGTTATGTTTAGGGATTTAGTAGTTGAAATGGGAATATCCGAAAAGAAATTTTCAAAGGCCACTGCGACTTGTGAGTCTGATTTTATGATGTTGTCATTAATAGACAGGCTGTAGTCAGTATTTCGGTTACCAGATCTTCCCGTTTCACTATTAATAATATTCCAAGTCGTTTTAATAACATTACTACTGTTTTTAATCTTTGAACTCAAATAATGCGACTTGGCCAAACTACAAACTTTTTTAAATAATTTTGAATAATTTCTAACATATAAATTAAATTCAGCAGTGTTTACGGCCTTATGTAAACACTGCTGAATTTAATTTATATGTTCACTGTACAGCTCATACAGCCGTGTTCTACTTTTATGAATACCAATGGTCGCCCAATCACCGAATGATGCGTTACTATTAACGGAGATATTCTTGGGAATAAAGGTCGAATTAAATTGTTTACAGTATATACTAAAAAAATCATCATATAGGTGATTAGGATCAGTATGAATTGACAAAATTGGTAATTTATTAATGAGTTTAGCCTTAAAAGCTGCCAAACGACTTACAGTTTTGGGGTTAACAGTGATATCCTTTTTAGCCACTTTGTTGTTTAGGTTTTGTATAGTAATCCTCTGCCCACAATGATCAGAATCTAGTAAATTTATAATTTCTTTGTGGACAGGTATAACATTAGTATAAATATTATCTAAGCATGTGGCACTAGTAGGGGTTATTCTTGTGGGCTCCAAAAATAGGTTTACAAGATTGTAGGACTGAAACAGACTTATTATTTTACTACAAGAACCTGAGTTTTCTAATAAATTAACATTAAAATCACCACAAGTGATTATGGATTTATTTGAGTTACAAATCTTGTGTAACACTTCATCCATTACCTTTTCAAAGCAGTCATACAATCCTGAAGGGGGTCTGTATACACTTAATACAATAAACTGCTCCAATTCTATACAAGCTATTTCAACTGTCCGCTCAACAGATAGGCTCACAATATCCTTACGGTCCTTAAATTTAAGCTGGTTACTTACGAAAATCAAAGAGCCACCATGTATAGCATTAACTCTGCTAAATGAACTACCAACCTGGTGATTATTAAAATTGAACAAAAACTGGTGGCTTTTAAGCCAATGTTCTGTTATACAAAGAATATCAATGCTATTAAAAATTCATAAATAAATCTACTTCTAAATCTTTGTTCAAAAATCCTTGAATATTTTGATGCATCAGGTTAATACTATTTACTGATTTTAAACTTTTATTTGATTCTTTTTTGCAATTTTCGTTATGTACAGTTTTGCAAGAGGTTGTTCCTATTGTCCTAATTTGTAATTTAAATTACTATCAATATCAATTTCTGATACCAAATTATTGGCTGAATATGCTTATACAGTCTTTACAGCACAATATGGCAAAATTAGGCATTTTTACAGATTTCGGTGGATTTCCGGTGGCGATAATGCTAAATAAAAAGCTCAAACTACGATCATTGATCATAATCTTACTCCATTTTTGACGCACAAAGTACAAACAATCGCGTCATCTAGCTAGATTTTTATCTGTAATTCTAGCGAATATTAAAAACCTATCAAAATGTAGTAGAATCAAGAGGTGTTTATATCACATTTTGTCTGAGATTATAATACAAACACCCTCAGAAATGAACGGGCCAAAAAATAAAATGTTACCCCTTTAACTAGGACAAGGGAAACTCTTCCTATGATATAAGTAGGCAAACATATACCACACTCCTTAGAGGCTGGTGGAAAAAAAATGTGACTGTCACCACTGCCCACGAAATAAAGACACCTAAAAATTTATTATAAATTGCTTATTTGAAAGACAAAACTGGAATGTCTCATATCGGGGTGCCAATTAGTGCATTGACGACTACACCCTTTAAAACAGGTCTCGGTCATCGGATTAGGTCGCAGAAATAGGCTAAGACCACAGACATAAATTTAACTAGATGATGCGATTGTATGTACTTCGCGCGCCAAAAAAGGGAGTAAAGTTACGACCAATGATCGTAATCTGAGCTTTTAATTTAGCATTATCAGCACTGGAAATCTAGAAAAATGCCTTTTATGCCATATTGAGCTGTAAAGAATGCATAGAAAAAGTTGGCCGAGGCATTGGAAATGTTTTCATTCATTGGTAAGTAAATTTGTTTTTAAATTGTTTGTGAACAAGTGGCACGCTTGGTTTTCATACAGATGGAGGGACTTGCGTTATCTAGTTAGATTTATGTCTGTGGCTAAAAACATTCAGAGCCAAACTCCTTCACAAGTCCAAACTAGGCAAACTTCGAGCACACAAAACACATTGTGCACGCATCCTAATAAGAGTGATAAATTGCAAAGGATCGGGTACCCCACAATAGTTCTCAAATACTAACATCAAAATCACGATCGATCAAAATGAACGCGTGTATTTTCGGAATAGACCAAAATAGTTAGCGTATGAAGAGCCGTAAAGGTAAGATCAAAAGGCAGTATGTAAACATCTGTATACAACATTAGGAATGTGTGACCGTGTGTAGGTGATTGGAAACGCTTTACAAAGTTTAATAGTATTTTGCAGGTTTAAAAATCAGTTTAGTAGCAGAGTTTATTGTGCTCTAAAAATGACAGAGTTTGATTGAAGTCGATTGATGTATCTAATAAGAAGTAGATACTTGCAACTTCTAATTTTAAAGAATCTTCCACGACCTTCACGGACATATGCTGTAGCATAAGTATCGCACAGTATAATCAGTATTATGTTTTATTTTCCGAGTGAGACATAAGCCTCTTCTCTGTTAGAAGGAGCGGTAATGAAATAAATTAAGCCACGTCAAGCTTGTCTGGGTTTGAAACCACCACCTACAACTCGTCAGACGGACCTTTACCTACCTCCGGGCCACAACTGCACCGTAGTGACACAGGTTGGATTGATATTAAATTACTTGCTACTTTTTTCAACCGTAGAACCCTTAAAAACTGCTCCAACTATGGTGCTCCTGCCACCATCACAAAAACGCCCTCTTAAACCAACATCTTCCAAAGCAAACACCCAGATTACCCTTATTACCGCGGAAAAGAGGTCCAACCCAAACATTATAAAAATTTCAGGCTACAATCAGCGCAGTCCTTCACGGGGCGATGACGTGTTTACTTTAATCATTCGGGTTCGTCCCTCGTTGTATATTCAGTCCCATCTAGCCGGACGCCGGGAGCTTGAGCGTGCTTTATACACACGGTAAAACATTACCTACTGGCTGCAAGGTTTCACCAAAAAATGTAGCTGGCATGTTAGAAGATGACTTTAGAATGCTCGAGTGCAAATTCAAAATCGACGGTTTGAATTTGGAATAAGTTGGAGTAGTTAGAACTTTTTTTTGGTGATGTGTTTGATCTGTTTTGTTCGTGTGACATGGCATTGTAGCTAAAAAAAATGTTCTGAAAAATGAGCATACTGTTAAGCTGATACTCATTTTTTGACTTGGTTTTCTTTACCAAACCAAAGACCAGACCAATGAGGATGAACAAATTGATCTTTTACGAAACCATAATAATCTAAAAAGGAAGACCAATTCCCAGGAGAAAAACCAAAATGTGCGAAGCTATTTTGAAGGCTTTTATGATAGAGTATGATTCAAAGCTATTTATTTGTTTTATAAAAATGGAAAAACTCTTTTAGTTTTGGGTAATTTTATTGTAATCTAATGCTTTTAACTGAAACCAGACATAAACATTTCACCGTATTTGAATCTGTGTGTTTGTTACTAAGCTAAAGAGAACTGTTCGCTTCCAGTAGAACTAAAACTATTATTCTACCTGAAGGAAATATGTACGGAGGAAAATAAGTAATTTATCTCATTTTTTGTTTCTTTCACATCATCAGCCTTTTAATGTTCCCACTGCTGGGACACAGGCCTCCTTTCTGTGAGAGGGAATGGCTCGCCAAACTTCTTGGCCGCCCTGAAGTTGGTTTACCGGATGCGCGAGGCACGGATCGGTGCTGTTTTTGTATGAGATTTACTACTGCGCAGCCATTGTAGCCAACTTCAGGGCGGCCAAGAAGTTTGGCGAGAACTATAATATAAACTAATGATGTGAAGGAATGTGTCGTAGGTCGTGGATTTGAGCCCAGGCAGGCGCTTTAATTTGTGTAAATTATTTCATCACCACTGCTCTAAAAGTGAAGGAAAACATCGTGAGAAAACCGGCATGTCCTAGAACCAAAAATTCGAAGAAATGTGACATCCACCAACCAGCACTGGGCCCGCGTGGTGGATTAAGGCCCATTCCCTCTCACAGAAAGGAGGCCTGTGTCCCAGCAGTGGGAACATTAAAAGGCTGATGATGTGAAAGAAACAAAAAATGAGATAAATTACTTATTTTCCTCCGTACATATTTCCTTCAGGTAGAATAATAGTTTTAGTTCTACTGGAAGCGAACAGTTCTCTTTAGCTTAGTAACAAACACACAGATTCAAATACGGTGAAATGTTTATGTCTGGTTTCAGTTAAAAGCATTAGATTACAATAAAATTACCCAAAACTAAAAGAGTTTTTCCATTTTTATAAAACAAATAAATAGCTTTGAATCATACTCTATCAAAAAACCTTCAAAATAGCTTCGCACATTTTGGTTTTTCTCCTGGGAGTTGGTCTTCCTTTTCAAGTTATTATGGTTTCGCAAAAGATCAATTTGTTCATCTAAATTGGTCTGGCCTTTGGTTTGGTAAAGAAAACCAAGTCAAAAAATGAGTATCAGCTAAACAGTATGCTCATTTTTGAGAACATTTTTTTTTAGCTACAATGACATGTCACACGAACAAAACAGAGCAAACACATCACCAAAAAAAAGTTCTAACTACTCCAACTTATTCCAAATTTCAACCGTTAATTTTGAATTTGCACTTGAGCATTCTAAAGTCATCTTCTAACATGCCAGCTACATTTTTTCGTGAAACCTTGCAGCCAGTAGGTAATGTTTTACCGTGTGTATAAAGCACGCCCAAGCTCCCGGCGTCCGGCTAGATGGGACTGAATATACAACGAGGGACGAACCCGAATGATTAAAGTAAACACGTCATCGCCCCGTGAAGGACTGCGCTGATTGCAGCCTGAAATTTTTATAATGTTTGGTTTGGACCTCTTTTTCGCGGTAATAAGGGTAATCTGGGTGTTTGCTTTGGAAGATGTTGGTTTAAGAGGGCGTTTTTGTGATGGTGGCAGGAGCACCATAGTTGCAGCAGTTTTGAAGGGTTCTATGGTTGACAAAAGAGCAAGTAATTAACAGTTGTGGCCCAGAGGTAGGTAACAGTCCGTCTGACGAGTTGTAGGTGGTGGTTTCAAACCCAGGCAAGCTTGACGTGGCTTAATTTATTTCATTACCGCTCCTTCTAACAGAGAAGAGGCTTATGTCTCACTCAGAAGAGAGAACATAATACTGATTATACTGTGCGATACATATGCAACTTATGTCCGTGAAAGTCGTGAAAGATTATTTAAAACTAGAAGTTACAAGCTAGTATCTACTTCTTATTAGATACATCAATCGACTTTAACCAAAGTCCATCATTTTTAGAGCACAATAAACCCTGCTCCTAAACTGATTTTTAAACCTGAAAAACACTATTAAACTTTGTAAAGCGTTTCCAATCACCTACACACGGTCACACATACCTAACGTTGTATACAAATGTTAACATACTGCCTTTTGATCTCACCTTTACGGCTCTTCATACACTAACTATTTTAGTCTATTCCGAAAATACACGCGTTCAGTTTGATCTATCGTGATTTTGATGTTAGTATTTGAGAACTATTGTGAGGTAACCGATCCTTTGTAACTTATCACTCTTATTAGAATGCGAGCACAATGTGTTTTGTGTGCTCGAAGTTTGCCTAGTTTGGACTTGTGAAGGAGTTTGGCTCTGAATGTTTTTAGCCACAGACATAAATCTAACTAGATAACGCAAATCCCTCCATCTGTATGAAAACCAAGCGTGCCACTTTTTCACAAACAATTTAAAAACAAATTTACTTACCAATGAATGAAAACATTTCCAATGCCTCGGCCAACTTTTTCTATGCATTATTTACAGCTCAATATGGCATAAAAGGCATTTTTCTAGATTTCGGTGGATTTCCAGTGCTGATAATGCTAAATTAAAAGCTCAGATTACGATCATTGGTCGTAACTTTACTCCGTTTTTTGGCACGCGAAGTACATACAATCGCATCATCTAGTTAGATTTATGTCTGTGGTCTTAGCCTATTTCTGCGACCTAATCCGATTACCGAGGCCTGTTTTAAAGGGTGTAGTCGTCAATGCATTAATTAGCACCCCGACATGAGACATTCCAGTTTTGTCTTTCAAATAAGCAATTTATAATAAATTTTTAGGTGTCTTTATTTCGTGGGCAGTGGTGACAGTCACCTTTTCTTTCCACCAGCCTCTAAGGAGTGTGGTATATGTTTGCCTACTTATATCATAGGAAGAGTTTCCCTTGTCTTAGTTAAAGGGGTAACATTTTATTTTTTGGCCCGTGCATTTCTGAGGGTGTTTGTATTATAATCTCAGACAAAATGTGCTATAAACACCTCTTGATTCTACTACATTTTGATAGGTTTTTAATATTCGCTAGAATTACAGATAAAAATCTAGCTAGATGACGCGATTGTTTGTACTTCGTGCGTCAAAAATGGAGTAAGTTCAATGATCGTAGTTTGAGCTTTTTATTTAGCATTATCGCCACCGAATATCCACCGAAATCTGTAAAAATGCCTGATTATGCCATATTGTGCTGTAAAGACTGTATAAAGAAAGTTTGCCGAGGCATTGGAAATGTTTTCATTCATTGGTAAGTAAATTTGTTTTTAAATTGTTTGTGAAAAAGTGGCACGTTTGGTTTTCATACAGATGGAGGGACTTGCGTTATCTAGTTAGATTTATGTCTGTGGCTAAAAACATTCAGAGCCAAACTCCTTCACAAGTCCAAACTAGGCAAACTTCGAGCACACAAAACACATTGTGCACGCATTCTAATAAGAGTGATAAGTTACAAAGGATCGGTTACCCCACAATAGTTCTCAAATACTAACATCAAAATCACGATCGATCAAACTGAACGCGTGTATTTTCGGAATAGACCAAAATAGTTAGTGTATGAAGAGCCGTAAAATCCACGACCTACGACACATTCCTTCACATCATTAGTTTATATTATAGTTCTCGCCAAACTTCTTGGCCGCCCTGAAGTTGGCTACAATGGCTGCGCAGTAGTAAATCTCATACAAAAACAGCACCGATCCGTGCCTCGCGCATCCGGTAAACCAACTTCAGGGCGGCCAAGAAGTTTGGCGAGGACTATACTTGTATCTACTGGCAATATTTTTTAACCTATTGCAAAAAGATAACTATTCGGCCTCTAATCGTTGCCACTGTTGGGACACGGGTCTTTTCAAAGAGAACAAGTTATTTACCATTAGTGCCCAGTGCAGGTCCGAATGGGCCCAATGGAATTTATTAGTTCTAGAACCGGTTTCCTTACCATGTTTTCTTTCACTGTTTTGTGTGCAGTCACTGGTGGTATTTAAAATAAAACTAAGGCCCGCATGCGCCACTCATTTTTTTTCTTTATAAATGCTCATGCATACTACGCTACCACGAGGAGATAGCGCAGATATGTGGGGCTCCAACCCACTAAAGTTCCACGGTGACCTCCTGTGCCGTTTATGGCGGGAACACGAGCACGCGTAAGCATACATCGAACGCGAAACCACCGCGAACCCGCCGCGGCTATCCGTCATCGGACCCTCCTCCGAGGATCACCGCCCATCACCGGCGCACCAGAACACGTTGCACGCTGTGACCACCCCAGGGATCAAACCAGCACATGGGCGCTTTACGACCCCGTGTATGGCACCCTTGGTCCCCCTATGACGGGTCAGGACAGTCTATTGCCACCCTGGCTTATCTTTCTAACATCGAGTTAGTAGCTAACACGGGCCCTTTATGTATGTCATATTGTCAATTTACTCCTTGTGTTAGCAACTAACTCTGAGTTGAAGTTTTTAACTCAAATTAACCCAAGTCAATTGCCTGCTGGGTTTGAAACCAAAACCTAAAACTTGAAAAAAATAGTGTTCTGACACGTAATTACTTACTTATTCTAGCCTAACAGGTAAGAAATATTTAAGATAAAACATTGACTTAATATTTTGATCATCCTACACAATTATATAGAGACATGCCTAACCTATGGAATGAGGTAATAAGACAACGTTGTGGTTTAAAAGAAGATGTAGTGACTAAAATTGAAAAGGGTATGTTAAGATGGTTTGGCCATGTTGAGAGGATGAATGAAAGTCGACTTACGAAAGGTATTTACAAGGCAGACGTGAATGGAAACGCCGGGAGGGGACGCCCAAGAAAGACATACATAGACCTTATAGGTGATGTTCTTCAGAAAGGCTAAGTGCGCAGTACCCATAACCGGCGTGTGTGTATGACTAGATGTATGAATGTGTGTGAAGCAAAATAAGTATGTAAGGATCGTAGCAGGTGGCGTTCTGTAGTTTCTGCCTACCCCCATGGGAAAAAGGCGTGAGTTTATGTATGTATGTATGTATGTATGCCTAACCTAAGTAAAATTTCATCTTGGTGTTATTAAATAACGAATATTGAATAGGTATATAAGTTTTTAAGCTG
The DNA here is from genome assembly GCA_949775005.1 of Orthosia gothica. Lineage (NCBI taxonomy): Eukaryota > Metazoa > Arthropoda > Insecta > Lepidoptera > Noctuidae > Orthosia > Orthosia gothica. Next base: position 6,250,249 of record OX459064.1, on the reverse strand, counting down.
ACATGGTCACAATCATTAGAATTAATATTTGTAAAAAATATACATGGTAAATATCCCGAAACAAATATTAATTCTATTGAATAGGTATTACATTACTGCGAAAGTTCATAGTAATTTAATACAAACTTAACAAAATTCATCATCATCATCTTCCTGCCCTTGTCCCATGTTACTTGGGGTCGATGCAACACGTTTTCTTCTTCCATACCGTTCTGTCAACCGTCACACTATCATTACTGACTCCCTTTTCTTTCATATCACTCTTTACAGTCCTCCCATCTTTTCTTTGGGCTGCCCTTATCTCTGCTGCCACCCATCTATTGTTTAATGAATATTAAAATACCACGAAACTTAAGAAGTTCAAAGTTACTTATGAGAAACTCAACAAAATTACCCACTCAAATCACGTTATATAACTCGTCTAAAAAGTAGATTTTATCAAAGTTTTTATTGGAGTCATCGCCTCATATAGCTGTGCATGAAAGTTCAGTCATAACTCAATGCAATAACAAGAAAAGTTGGTCTATCTACTATAGTATAAACTTTATAGACGGTTGGTTTGGATATCAACTTGATTTGGACTAACACTGACTGCAAACTAGTCCAGACCGAACAAGTTTTGGGCACAACTTTTAGATTCTGAATCGAGTTGCTATAAGTGTAAATCGCAAGTTTATAGAAACAATTGGAAAACGACTGAGTAAATGGAAGAAGAATCTTGGAAAATTACTTATGAGGAGGAATATTTTCGTAGAAGTTTTAACTTTGTAAATTACTGAACGTGAGTACAAACTTGAACATGTTGTTTTAAGGAAACAAACAATTTTTAAGTTTTTTATTTTATTTCATTTTTTATCTAATATAGGCAGCAGCTAATATTTTTTTTGCTTTTGACTTAAATACCTCTAGATCCTTGATATATTGTTTTCCTTTCATTTAATTTATCAAGTTTGTTAGAGAGATTTCATCCACCTTCAAGTGTCAATTTCCAGACACAATAGAAATTACCATTGTTTTAATCCGATTCGGCAATATGGACAGACCAGGGAATTGAGCCTAACGATCGAAGCAATAAAAGAACTGGGTGTAATTTTAAAGATTTTAGTCGGTTCGATTCCCATGCGAATTTTCAAAAATCTTTGAATGCAGTTTTCTTTCTTTTCAAAAATAAAGGAATGTTTACTTTGAGTAAAATTTTCTATCTACAGTATTAAGATTCCCTTCAGGTGGCATTACAAAATTACACCCTATTACAAGAAAATGTCAAAACAACAAAACTTTAACCTCAATTCAATGAATCTGAAACTTAAACTAAGTTATCACAAGAAAATGTTATCTTATCACAAAGTAGTTTGTTTACAAAACAGAATTTAGCAAAAGTATAAGATGCTACTCCACCAGAAGATAGTTTATTCCATTATCGGACACACCACAGCCGCATCTTCGGCAGTTCGGCACATAATCAACCCAACTAGGTACTTATCCCGACAGAAATAGAGACAACGCACCAAAACTTGTTACCTTAACAAGTCCATCCTCGTTCGAACTTCGTCCTAATTTAATGTACCGTAGTTTGTGATACAATGGCGTTTTTATCCTTCGCGTATATTTTGGCAAGTGTATACCGAGAGAAGTGGATTACATCTCAGTCTAGATCGGTCGGTTGCGGGGCGCGCACGTAATATACATAGTTATAGTGTCATGGCCCACGTGTCATATTGACGTGAGAGTGACGTTAAACGAATGCGCGTGACACGCCGGTGCGATCCGCCATGACGGTCACGTGACTCGAGCGAAATGAAATGACAGTTACGAACGTATTTTGAATTTCAAATTAGGAGTGCATTAATTAGCCGCTTTTATTTAAGCCAGTATTCGAATTTTGGGCTTAATACTGGCTGGCAAGTTTTAATATAGTTACTGTCAAATGTTAATAACCTATAAAGTTTATGTCAGTTGTTAAAGTTGGGTGTAAAATAAGTTACAAAGTAGAGTTTTGAAGGCAGACCATTCATGCAAAACAGGTATCATGTTTTATACATATTGGATTAGAACTTGGAAGGGTGACCGAACTGTCTTTAAAACTCTGAATAAAACAGAAGTAAATGAAATAGCTCATTCGAAATGGAAGCGTCTATCGATTTGTGCTTAAAATAGTTCATGGTTCCACGTTCAAAGGGTTATCGTGGTGTTTCCCATATTGTTTGTAACATTATCCAATAATTGTTTCAAGTTAATTTACGACACGTGCACGTGTTTGGAGGTTATGAGAAGTTTGTAAACATACCGAAAAATATCTTAGTCACTTTCCACGAATCATAAAAGAGTACATGTTTAACAAATTAAAACCAGAAACTAAATTGAAACAAATAAAAGTTTACAACGCTTACAACTAACGTTGTAAAATTTTAAACCTGGCAAAAAGCCGTATCTCACTTCGAAGCTTTTAATTTGTGGCAGATAAATAAACGCGAATTTACTCTGGGGGCCTTGTAAAAACGTCGTTTAGCGGGTAGTCGGCACACTGCGGTATTCCGAGATAACTGGGTCAGTTCTGCAGACTGAGAGGCGCCTGGACTATTGACTAGTCGCTGTAATGCGGGGAACACGGGAAAAATAACAATAAAACAAAGTTACATCACTAAAATTTGAGAATTTACTCTTAGAAGATTTATGTGCGAGAGTTAATGCTTGTCTAGAATTCGACTATCACAGTCGAATTCTAGACAAGCATTAACTCTCGCACATAAATCTTCTAAGAGTAAATTCTCAATTTTTTTTAACTACATTAGTTTTAAAGCTCTAAATAATAAGTTTAGATTACTCAACGTTTATATATCAACAAATCAATTTATTAAAGCCGGTAAATAAATCGAAACTGAAGACAACTTAATTGAAGATGATAGATGGCGCCACCTGTATATTTAAAAACTAAAGTAAACAAACAGTTATTTTAAAATAAATCATCATGATTATCATTGATAACCATGTTACATTTACCGAAGAGAAAACAAAATACACAATTGACGAATTTAATGAGAATACTTCTCATGTAACAATCAAACTACATGAAGAATAAAACTCTTTCTCAATGATTTCATTAAAGACAATATTCTATACAGGCAGATTATTATGAGCGTAGAAACAGTACAGCTTACAAGATATATATATATAAGTAATGTAGACTCCGAAGACATAGCGACGCCTCTTATATTGAGCGATATACTTGAACAACGATGAAAATAGTAAGGGACCAAGATTTATGTTACTAGCCTTTTTTTCTCTTCGTATATTATACTCGTTTTGTTCGTTTATTATTTAAATAAAGCCTTTGGGTAATACGTCACTGTTGATGAAAAAATATTGGGCCAATCTTCAAAGCTTTACTTGAAAATGGTTGTATGTTGTATATTATATTCATTATTACCTGTGTTATGACTTTCATTATTTTGATCTCTGTTTTATTTTGTTTCTTTTTCTTTATATTTTTGATCACTTTTTTTGAAAAAATAATTGTTTATTTGGCAAGCCAGGATTTTTATACAACTCTCTATGATGATTAAAAATGTTTTCAAGTACAGACAACTTAATAAATCGTTGCCCTTAGCCTGTGCCTAGTTGTGAATAAAATTTCTACAAGCTCTGTAAACTGAGTGCAACTACCAGGAAATGTCATCTAGAGATAAGGAGCTGTTCGTGCGGTGAACTCGCTCCGAGTTCACCGCACGACCGCGACGCGAGACTGAGACACGCGACCGAGTCAGGAGACGCGCGACACCACTTGTTCTTAGGCTTTGTATGGGACTGAGTTCGCGAGCGACACCGTGACGCGCGACTGCAGACCGCTTGCCGGTCTTGCTCATAGAAGTAGGGACACGAAAAAAGTATCGATACTTTCTGGTATCGAGTACATTTCCATTCCATACTGATACTTTTGTACTCGTTACTTGCCTTCGATACTTTTATCAATGAGTACTTTTTGGCAGGTATCGTATCGAATAAGAAATTAAGTTTTAAATGAATAATCTTAGAAAATACCCATTTAAAACTTGCGACTTTACCACTCATGTTTATGGCAACACCATCTAGTTTGTTCGTCCTGAACCTTCTAGAAGATTACGTCGATCTTTGCTCGAAATCATTCCTTCCGTTCACAGATAAATTTCTAACCTTTCTTTCAGTCATTTACTACACTAATCAATCACTCACTCGTTCACCGTTGTCATTTAATTTTATTATTTATATTTTTTATTAATTTTTGAAGTTACAGTTGTCTTTTTCTATTATTGTATTAAATTTGTGTACCAATACCATTGTACCGTATGGTGACGGACGTAAAGAATTTCACCATCCCATATCTTCCCGTGGGTGTCGTAAGAGGCGACTAAGGGAAAAACCAGAGAATGGGCAGCAGCGTTCTCTGTGCACTTTAATAACAAACTGCGATCGCCAACCCGCCTGCCAAGCGTGGCGATTACGGCAAACCCCCCCAAACCATGAATAGCACAGTTGAAAAACGGCCCCGAGTGCCCGGCAGCCCGTCTACCCTCGACTACGGTAGCGGTCGAGGCGATGACGTGGCAAGGGGTGCGAAGAATCTCCGGAGTGGTCCCGGCTACCCCAATAAACACCGACGACTGGACCTGGCAACGTACAACACGCGAACACTCCGGACCGACGAGAAGATAGCCGAACTCGAGGAAGAATTGAGCAGGTTACGATGGATTTTGGGGGAGGCCTATGTCCAGCAGTGGACGTCTTTCGGCTGATATGATGACCAATACCATATATTTTTTCATGTCCTGTCATACTGAAGCTAAACTGACGTTATTTACTAACTGATATTGACATAAGCTTTACACGCATTAGGACCTAAAAAAAGTACTCGATATCATGAAGTATCGATATTTTTGTTTCGATGCTTTTATGAGTGGGTTTTTTTTTCGATACTACTCATGAGTACAGTATCGATACTTTTTATTCCATACCGCGTCGCACTCGATATGCCCGAAAATATTTTTCAATTTAACAATTAAATAACCATTTTTTTATTGAGATCTATATTGAAAGGGATTCGGCCTTTAGTTTAATAATTATAATTCGTTGATAACCGATCTCTCTTCATTTTTATAATATTAATATAATAATAATTAATAATTTAATTTTGAATTAATAATTTGGGCGCACGGTTGGCGCAGTGGTTGAGCGATTGACTGCTGTGCTGCGTGTCGCGGGTTCGATTCCCGCACGGAACAAATATTTGTATAACCTACAAATAGTTGTTCCGGCTCTGGGTGTTGTGTATGTGAGTTTATATGTTTGTAAACGCACCCACGATACAGTGCCACTCCTAGTGTGGGGCAACGTTTCTTAAAAAAATAAATAAAAAAATATCATAGTATTAATAAAATATCGTATTATTCTTACTCCAATAGTAATTTTATAACTCGGCTTTCCATTTCAACGTGAAATAATAATTTTCAACAATAACTGATTTTAACGACTAAAATAGAGGAAAGCTTGTGTGCGACACAGTGTCTCGGTCTCGCGTCGCGGTCGCGCGGTGAACTCACACCTTTAGTATCTACATTTTTTAAAGATTACAATAAAGTATATTTTTGTCATTTTTCTATTGTGTCAGACAATAATAAAAGTTGAGCCCACCTGACTTTTATGTAAGAATGAGACAAAGGCATTGAAGTACACCTCTATTTTGAGAAGAAAAGTCCACTTAAGTTACGCCCACGTACAATGGACAGACAACAAGGTACCTATTACTTAAGATAATATAACACTGCTATTGAAGCTTAGAATTTTTTTGACATAATCTAGTCTTACTATTTCTCGGCTACAAATATGAAAATCCGACCAAGTGCGAGTCTGACTCACGCAATGAAGGTGCCGAATAAACAGCTATATTCACCAAAATAAATAGGTAACATATTAACATTCATAAACAATACAAGTAAAATTTAAAAATCCCCGACACATTTATCTTGCGAAAACACCCCGATTCAAACAGTAAAATGACCATAAATTTTGAACGACTGAACCGATTTTATTCAAACATAGCTAAGAACACTCTCGACAAAATCACCTTTCAAACAAAAAAAACTAAATTAAAATCGGTTCATCCGTTTAGGCGCTATGATGTCACAGACAGACACACAGATACACAGATACACAGCAACACACGTGAAACTTATAACACCCCTCTTTTTCCGGCGGGGGTTAAAAAGCACCGAACATTGCTCTAACGAAGGGACAAAATTTACTTTCCCAATCGAAAACTGTTGTCCCCTTAAATACATCATTATACAAATTTTTACATTCCCTTGTACATTTTATAAGTTGGTCGACTATTACTCGTAAACTTGTAAAGCCTACTTAGCTGTGATAGTTTTCCTTACAGTTTTTTTTTATATTTATTACAGCCGTGATTTTTTTCACATGTCCAAAAGCAACCAGCGGGAGCGTCAAGTGTCACCACTTGACTCTAACTAAAATTAACCTTTTAATGCCTAATTTTACGCAAACGTATCCCTGAATCGAAAATTGGTTTTCACAGACCCGTAATATTATCCGTGAATGGCCTATCCATCGAAACCCCACCATGGGATACACGAGAAAAAAAAAAGGAGGTATCCTAAGAAAAATATTTTTCATAGTTTTATTGTATCAATTTGTCGGAGTGATTAATATGTATATCCATGCCAAATTATAGCTTGCTAGTACTAGTCTCTGAGTTAAGCTGCGGACAGACGGACAGACGGACATGGCGAAACTATAAGGGTTCCTTGTTGACTACGGATTACGGAACCCTAAAAATCACAGTTAATAACTCATGACTAATAGAAGTATTATGAACCCTGTAGACAGACCGGCGCCTTCATTGCCAAGTTTCATGGAATTGTCACTAGTGCCATAATATTTCAAATTATGGTAATCCATTCGTGTATTATGTTAATATGTAGTCAATGTACAATGTTGAAAATTACAAATGAATAAAAGTAACTAAGTATTTGATCTAAATAACGATCACTACTCATTACATCACAGAAGCTATAAATATTACAAAAACTCTTAAATCAGAATAACGCTACCCAGATGCTGCCATTAGAAAAGTGCATGTACCTGTCGACAGCGCGTTTAAAGAACATAATTACGAGGCGCTAATAAACTTTTACATACACACTAAATCGGTTTTAATTATAAATTCTACACAAGAGCTATTTGACCGACTACTTAGCTTAAAAGTACGCTTTCACGGATAATTTTGTTTCATTTAGAATGTCAATCGAATTCGCGAGCATTCTAGAGCATGCCCGATTCTTCAAAAGACACTCGATCAAATTTATTGGTTGGGTCATGTCATATTTGTATGCTTCTCAATGGAGATAAAGCTCAAAATGCAAAAAGTAATCTGCTAACCTTACGTTCTTCTCTTGTACTAATTAGATACCTAGGTTCCTCAATGACCGAGTAGGTTTCTTAGTATTTTTAACCCCCGCCGGAAAAAGAGGGGTGTTATAAGTTTCACGTGTGTTGCTGTGTATCTGTGTATCTGTGTGTATGTCTGTGGCATCATAGCGCCTAAACGGCTGAACCGATTTCGATTTAGTTTTTTTTGTTTGAAATTTAATTTGGTCGAGAGTGTTTTTAGCTATGTTTGAATAAAATCGGTTCAGCCGTTCAAAAGTTATGGGCATTTTACCGTTTGAATCGGGTTGTTTTCGCAAGATAAATGTGTCGGGGGTTTTTTAAATTGTGAAATTTTACTTGTTATTTAAACTTTCTACGGCCTATTTCAAACAAAACACGATCGCAGCAGCCTTCCATTTTCAAATCGACTTATCCTTACGTAACATTAGCTGCGCCATGTAATTCTTCGGCTACGGAAACTAGGCTTCCAGACAACGGGGTCAGATTGGGAGACGAGACGACGCCATCGGTATCGATGTGAACAGCTGATGCTCCAAGATTTTAGTAACAAGAGAGCGAAGCCGGGCCGCGTGCACGCGGATTCTGAACGAAGTTACGCGCTGTCGAAATTCCGGCATATTTTTTTTTGTGAAGTGTTCGAATTTTGAATTTAGAAGGTAAATTTACTGTCGGGTTTGGTCCCTGTTTGTTATCGTTTAGGTTTTGTGTACGTTTCGGTTTTGTGAGTGATTGTTGCGTTAATAATTAATTTTGGTTTGCACTTTTAATTTGTATTTCCATGATTATGGTTTTCGTTTGTGTTATTTATTTCGTGGTAGTTACTTGATGCAAAGTTTTAAGGTTGAAATTAGCTCAGGTCGAGCTGTCATTTGCGTCGTTTTGGGCTTCAAAAGTTCAACGTTTCCTGCTTAAAACTTTACTTGTCTGTGTTTTCTAAATTTTCATTGATAAAATATTAATAACCAAAATTCAATTGAGTTCGTAAATACATAAAATAGGTATTCATATCTTACTTGAAAAAAAAAAATCACAAACTATAGATTAAGGTCTTAATCAAAAATATTGAACTGATATACGTACGTTTTTCAGTGTTACGAGTATTCTCGTTTCTGTATTTTTACTGGAGCTTTACAAGTAAACAAGTAATTTTGGTCCTTTTTATAAAAAATAAACCCATCATTTTTATGTATTAAATAACGGTACTCTTTATGTATTTTACCTTAATATCAAACAGGTAAAATCCAATCTATTTTGGCTTAATCTGTCAACAATTTCGACATGTGGTGGTTCTTTGTGATTTTCTTCTGAAAAGAAGACGTCAACATGAGAAAATTGACATAACATCGTATTTTCAACCTAACGTGCGATGATTTGAAAGATAGACTTGCTTGTAGTAGGTGTGGTATCTCAATATTCTGGTGAAGAAGTTGCCTACGTATGGAGGCACCAGTTTGACTTTCGATTTCATTTAATAATCAGATTCTTGTGTTAGTATCAAAGAGCAATACATAAGGATTATTTTGTCTATGTAAATTATTACTTTTCCACATAGACCTTAAAAAAATATTCTTCCACATTCGGTTATGTGTGCGACAATCATTGCGGTTAGTTCCGCTATGCTCTAGCCCCGGTATGGTCGACTCGAAAAATACCTACTGAAGGAATTTCGAAATTCTTCGACTCCACTATAATTGGAAAGAAAAGTGTTTTGAAATGGATAATATTTAAGTGTTCACCAAAAATCTAAAGGTACATCTATGTATGCATTTCTAAAATATTGATCTTAAACCCGTTTAATTGTTTTACTATAATTAAACTACTCGGCCAACAAAATATGTTGCATCAAACAAATTCCAAATTAACACCAAGATATAACACTTTTTTATTGTAGTGCGCTGCAAATATTCTATTGTAACAATAACTATTTTATTCTTCCCCGAAAAATACTGATCGTGCACCAAATATAAGTTGATCTACGAATAAATTATGGTCAAAGAATCAAGTCCAAGAGCGAGCGAAGCGAGCTCGGGACCTTAGGGCACCCCGACTAGGTTACTTTTGACCCAGACAGCTACGTCGACTTATTCGAAAACTAAACTAAACTTAAAAACTAAACTAAACTAAAAAAAAAAATGCTTGTTTTTAAAATAAGGTGTATTACTATTTTTACAAATTTGCAACAGTTGTTAAATAGATGCTCGTTATGACATATTTTAATGAACATATTTTGGTGCACATTCAGTATATTTGGTGGAACACAGGCAAAATTAGGTAAATGAAATGGGAATAAATTGAAGTACTTTTAAATACCATCCTTTTGAAATAAAGTTAATAATTTTATAACGCTATAAAAATCAAAAAGTCAAAATGACAGATAAGGACAAACGAATTTCGAAACCATTATTAATTAAGAAATGTTTATGAATGGAGCCAATGTATGTAAGTCAATACTCGACCCACAAGGGTCGTACTAATATTACATATTAATGTGAAAGTTAAGGTGTTTGAATGTTTGTTCCGCACTAGTGCTTCAACGGCTGGACGGATCGGGATGAAATTTGTAACATATGCGTGTTACACATTTCATCCCGAATTAATATATAGATGAAGTCACGGGCAGAAAAGTAGCTAAATAAACAAGAGCGTAAATAAAATGTCCGTCTCAAAGTCAAATCACCTGTATTGATAATATTTCAGCCTTATTAATTACACAAATAATCAACAATTTCAAATAACTAAGATAAAAATAATGAGATAAGTTCTATTTAAATCACAGAATGAGATATGACTATCACTACTATGACTATTTAAATCACAGATTTCAATAAGAATCAAGTTATAAGTAACAATTTAAAACTAACATTTCTTTTTCGATTTTTAGATTTTGGTTTTATTATTCTTTGCTTCATATTTCCAAAAAAAATATATGATTAAAAATAGGATAACATATTATTTATATACTAGGTTTTATTAATTTACTTTGTAATGGTTAAATAAAATATTATACTGTAACACTTTTCTTCATCACTGCCCGCAAATTTGAAATCGGGCATAACGGCACCTTTCAGTAGTTATTTTTCGAGTCGACCATACCGGATCGGACTAGAGCATAGCGGAACTAACCGAATCATCAAGAGATATTTTTGCTATGGTTTTAGTTATTATTATTAAAAAATAAACTTAATAAAAAATCATCATAATATAAATAAGTTTTCTGTGGACGCCCTTGCCATCCAGAAAACATAAGACATTAAGTCAAGTATTCCAATAAATAAGAATAATTAAAGTTCTAAGAAACTGACTGCCAAAAGTTGAATTCGTATGATCTTTTGCCAATATCTACTCTATAATTGAGTTGCAATCTCGTTCACGTCATTCACAGGTCTTCAAAATCATACCATTACTACCCACTTATTACTTTAAATTCACTCTCTTTACTCCAGTTATTCTCGAAATAGTCTCCAAATGCGTCAATCGTTGAGTGCAGATCAATCACTTCGCCAAATCTCGGGTATTGGGGTCGCGATACTGTTAATATATCGATACCTGCGTAATAAAACCATTAAAAAGACTGAAATACCACTCACATATGTGGGTAGGAGGGTAGATGTGATTTTGCTGATAGGCAATGGAGTTGCCAATCAAATAAGAATAGTCACAAAGAAAATTAAAAAAAAACCCTTATTACATTTTTATTTCATCTATACCAATACCAATATTATAAAGAGGAAAGATTTTATTTGTTTGTACCGAATAGGCTCCGAAACTACTGGACCGATTTAAAAAAATATTTCACCTATGGAAAGCTACATTATTCCCGAGTAACATAGGCTATAATTTTGACGGGAGCGAAACCACGGAGGTCAGCTAGTGCTACATAATGTATCTAGTAGTAGACACGCTTCCGTCGGCAATCTATTGAACACGTAATTATGACACAATATCTTGCGAAAACACCCCGGTACAAACAGTAAAACGCCCATAACTTCAGAACGGTTCAACCGATTTTCAAACATAGCAAAGAATACTCTCGATAAAGTTATATTTCAAACAAAAAACGAAATCATTATCGGTTCATCCGTTTAGGAGCTATGATGCCACAGACAGATAGACAAATACACAGGTGCACACATCAAACTTATAACACGTACCCCTCTTTTTCCGTCAGAGGTTAAAAATAACATATAAGGGCTTGATGGATATTTATTATCAAAACCAGCACAACTTATATGCTAAGAGACTGAATATCAGTTGAAAAATCAGACGAGATAAAAATACAAATAAAATAATTTATTTCGCTTACACAGTTATATCACAAAGTTATATACCACATCTAGTATTTGAAGTCCCTTTTAGAAAAAAATTGCCAGTGTTAGGCCACTTCATTCCTCCAAAGCTCATTATCAAATCAACAAAAAATAGAAATGAAATAGTGATCAATCTCGACCCTATTAATATAATCCATACTCATATTATAAATGCGAAAGTAACTCTGTCGGTCTCTCAGTCTGTCTGTATGTTACCTTTTCACGCTTAAACCGCTGAACCGATTTAGATGAAATTTGTTATGTAGATAGTTTAAGACACTAGGCAGGATATAGGATAGTTTTTATGCCCAATATCATTTCTTAAGGCGGTGGAAATGGGGGTGAAAGTTTGTATGGTGAACTAATACGGCGGCCTACGCACCTATTTAAAAAAATATGTGCTATTTGAAGTACTAATGCTCGCAGACGAAGTCACAGGCGACAGCTAGTACATTATAATATCTTGCTTATTTTATATTTTGTTTATTATGTTTACGAAAGGCAAGGGCCTCCCTCTCCCTTAGCCACACAATTCTGTCTTAAGTAGGTAAACCCGCAGGCTTATTACGTATGAAACAGCAATTAACAATATTTGCGCGGAGATTGTACAATCATCGCGCGAATATCGCTTTACGTCAAAAAATTGGAAGGCTTATTTTTGCGAAATAATTGCTCTTCAATCGCGAATCCGCATTATATATGAGCTATAGCCACACCATAATAATTTTACGACAGCACTGCTAACAATAAAAATCTTTTAACTGAAATGTGCATTTATCGCAAGGTGATCGCGATAATTTCGTATTACGTATGGTTTTTGACAGCAGAGCGACAGCGATCGGTGAGCAAATGTGGCTGTCAAATTGCGATTACTTTTTCCCTTGTTGTTGGTCGATTGCCAATCGCTCGCTGATGGCTAAGTAGGTACAGAAGTTTTTGAGTTTATGGCGGCTTTTTTAGTGTGTTGTTGTGTTATTTTGTGGCTACTTTAATTATCTGCAAATTAGAATAATAATATAAAAATAAATATTGAAATAACAAATTCCTAGTGAATACTGTAAATTTAAATGACAAATTGGTGTTGTTTTGAGTCTCTTAATGTCTACGCAACTGGACTATTCGTTGTATCATTGAAACAGAAGTGATCACGGTAAAGTGGAGGATTTTTTTATACTGTTGTGTTGGCTACCTCAGCGAAGCTTATTTGTTTACTACTAAATACTTACATACACATGAGATTTTTTTTTATATGGCAAACACCGATGTCGACTATTCTGCCAATGTCTAAATTAAATTTGAAAAATCTTTTTTACGTTTCATAGCTCAAATACGAGATAATGTTGTCTATTAAGTGATGTTCTAATGCGTTATCGATTCGATTTCTTATAACAATCGACAATTCGAAGAAATTTTAATTGATTTTACACATTGACATTTATGTAAATAAAATGCAAATATCAAATTTTCACTGCCATATTTACTTTACACAAATACTTTACATCTGCGAATATTAATTTATCGGAATATTGGAGCTAAATAGTAATCAAATTGACTATTGTGAAAAAACAGCCTCCACGAAGTGTTGCTCTTTCATAAGCTATTTAATTCATCAAACGATACATTTTATAAATCATCGGACATCAGATATCAGATAAAATAGCTTCTGTTAAAAGTGACTGTCAAAAAAAAAGACTTGACTTAAAGGCCTCAGTAGCCAGGTCACTAAATTGATCGCGCAATAATTATACAATTATTGCTGTTCCTTACGTAATAAGCCCGCCGGACGAGTTCATTCTGTAGGAATCGAGCTCATCCCGCCATCATTGCTTTGGTCTGCTGTGATTAAGTCTGGCGTTTAATGGAACCCATTCGGTGGTTTTTTTTAATAAAATCAATAAAGTAATGTCATCTCTAGGGATAAGATCTACAAGCACCATGTGGGAGGACCTAAATTAATTTTTTATTGATATAATCAATTAATTAAATTATTTTATTAATATTATAATATTATACTCGGTTTTTGGTAAAACACTAACAACCTTGCAGGGCTGTATTACTAGCATCATAAATAACAACTTTTTTTCTTACTTTTAAATATTCAACAACAAAATAAAAACCGGCCAAGTGCGAGTTCGACTCGCACACGAAGGGTTCTGTACCATTATCGCAAAAAACGGCACAAAAATCACGTTTATTGTATGGAAGCCCCACTTAAATATTATTTTTTTCTGTTTTTAGTATTTGTTGTTATAGCGACAACAGAAATACATCATCTGTGAAAATTTCAACTGTCTAGCTATCACGGTTCATGAGCCTGGTGACAGACAGACAGATGGACCGCGGAGTCTCAGTAATAGGGTCCCGTTTTTACCCTTTGGGTACGGAACCCTAAAAAGATGTTCCTTACATTCTGGCAGCTGATTTTCAATTGTTGAATTTTTAAAAGTCGTAAAGGAAAAGTTGATGCTTATGATGATAGATACAGTTCTGCAAGGCTGTTAGTGTTTTTCAAATAACCCTGTATATGGTTTATTGCTATTTATACAAATACAAAGATTATTTTTATGTGTCTTGTAATAAACGAGGAATGTTCCATTATTAAATTCGTTCAATTTAGAATCGCGTGGGATGATAAGGATTCGATTACTTACAGTCGCAGATCGCGAAGATTAAAGATTGGCTCAGATTTTCCAAATAAGAAGAGAAATATTGCTTTTACCCATGTTCTTTTCATTTTGATTTGTACGGTTAGACTGAAACAGTATTCTAAGAACAAATACAACAGCTGAGTTTTCTGTATTAATGCGAACTTAGTCCCTGTTTTCCTTCTCCATAGCTTAATGTTGACCTTAAACCTAAAACTTACCCGTGTCCAAGGCGAAACACTATACAGTTTAATGTTTACTAGGTATTATCTTCGGCGTAAGACAGCAAATTGAATATTAAACTACGTTGTCAATTTGTTATGCAGCGTTAAAACAGCTAAGCGCCTTACACTTTATCTATGTAACACTGATGGAATACTAAATTGCCTTTCACATTTTAGTAGGCGCTTGGCCATTTTAAGTGATGTCGCCGGTGTCGAATATTCAAAGTTAATTTAGAATTTAATGGGCCATTATTACTGAAAAATGTTAATTGAATAATAAATTTAGATTCAGATCGATAGTAAAATAGACTTGTGTAGGATTAATTGGACAAAACAATAAAGTGAGATTGAGGTTTAAACTTTTTGTAATAAGTAGAGACTTTTATGCAATCTTTCACCGTTGTTTGATTTTAACTAAAACCTGTAATTTTTACGTCTAGCCCAGGTATTTTGATCCGTAGTTAACTTAGGGGCCTTAGATATTTCACAAATATGTAAATGGATAACCTTCTTCTTTTATCTTAGTCAAGAAATCGTAATTCTTAAGCCTGAAGTACATCGGCTAAATCAGCCAATCATAGACAGAACTACACAAGTCCGTCCCCATCCTAATGATACCTGCTTACACCCCTGTCAAACCTAACTCCCTTACCACCTTTTCATCCATCTCTCAAGCATTGATTCAGGCTTTGACATTGAAGTGCAGCGGACTGAATGGCTTTGTAGACCACACTATCTGAATAGCTGTCACCGACTGAAGTATGAAATAGGACATAATTGTGTTGAAGCCGTTTGTGCTATGTTGCCTTGATCAACTTTCTATTTGTATGTGAAGGACGCCAATGAGAGATAATTGTTTGTCAGTTGTTTTTTGGTGTGCTTCCTGCTCGCCCGTGGAAGTGATATCGTTCTGAATGAACGATAAAATCGTGAAGTACCTAGGTGATCCATATTTGTCACTTTATCGTGATACTTTGACTCTTTGTTTTGCATATATCTCGTTTTATTGACGTCTTTTATGATGTTTTTTTTGGTGTTTAACGGTAGGTTCGCGTTTGACCAGTATCTCACTCGCCTGATGGTAAGCGATGATGTGGTCGACGGTGAAGCGCGCTTGCCTAGAAGTAGCCTATTGACTCTTGGCAACATAGAGTCCGGCAGGGAATTCCAGTCTTTAGCTACGCGCACAATGAAAGTATTCGCAAAAAGCTTTGTACGTATGGGTGGGAGGACCACCCTGTACCGGTGGTCCATTGCCATACGCCTTGTTGTCCGATCATGGGAAGGGCTAGACGGAATCAAATAGTGCAATTCCATCGCACAATCCCCGAAATGTAACCGATAAAAACCGACAGGCTGGCAACTCGGCGTCGATGTTCAAGGCTCTGGAGCTTTGAGGCGACCAGTGCATCGTTGCCTATAAGCCTCTTGGCCCAATTGTCAATCGACTCAAATGCAAGTTGGTATTTGGCAGATCCGACCCAGAGGTGAGAGCAGTACTCCATGCATGTCCAAACTTGCGCCTTACACAAGTTGAGCAGCTGTTCAGGTATGAAGTACCGTCTCACCTTTGCAAGGATCTCCATTTTTTTTGCAGCTAACTGAGCCTTTGCCTCAATGAATGAACCAAAATTGAGAGTCGATGTTAATGTAACACCAAGAAGGTTGAGATGGTTCATTATCGGCACGGTTACACCACGAAAAGATGGAGCTTGGTGGAATATGCTCTTTTTTTTGTGATCGACGATCGAACGAGCTTGCCTGGAAGTTGAAGTCACTCTGAACTTAAAGACCTTCTAAGTTTAATCTGAAAATGAAAAATTCATAGAAGTTTTTATTAAGTAGTTATTACAGTTCAGGACCAGTATGGTATGCGGCTTACAGAATGAAAACCAGAATTCGTAACAGCCATTCTTCACTATCCCAATCCGTTTGAGGGTTTTAATTAGAAATTCGTCAGTTTGAAACCTATTCCGCCGAAGTGCGGTCGAAATCCGGTTCCAGGCACATCTAGCTTATGTAGTTTAATAGGATTAACTAGGGAGTTAGCGCGGCAGGAATGTTAGAAATGCATTAATCTGATGTAATTATTGTATAGCATGTTGGATAGACTATTGA
Organism: Orthosia gothica; assembly: GCA_949775005.1. Taxonomy (NCBI): domain Eukaryota; kingdom Metazoa; phylum Arthropoda; class Insecta; order Lepidoptera; family Noctuidae; genus Orthosia; species Orthosia gothica. The sequence continues at coordinate 6,233,512 of OX459064.1, read as the reverse complement.
GGTACACAGTTTAGGTACTCACTACAGTGGTAACAAATTGACTTTGAAAGAACTTTTATGTAGTAGAAGGGCGATTTTCGTAGTACAAGTGTGACCGATGGGCGATTGACTGTACATATTTTGGGTTTTGGAGTTGTACTACACAAAAGCAGGTATATATATACCTAAGTGAAAAACTTTCCATAGACTCCAACATCAAAAAAGAAATAAGACCTTCATTAGATACAATAGAAATGTTTCCTAGGTAGAATATGATAATTCTATTCAGCCCGTCATGAAATTATGAAATAATACTGGAGCCGTATTTGGTTGAATTTACTACGCATCAAAAAACTGGGCCTTAGTCAAGGCTTTCCTTGTCTGTACCCATCAATGAGTTAATCATAATTAAATTTGATTTCCAATAAACTGCAAAATTGATTCTATCGCTAACCTCTCATTCCTACAAATATTGGAATTTTTCAACGCTCAAAACTTCTAAAAAGCTTTGAAAGCGATGCTGAAGAATTTCGAAGTATCTAGCTTTGTATCGGAAGGTGGAAATTGTTAAAGTCTTTAGGTCAAGTCTGTATAGGTTTTAATGTTACAAATCGTTGTGATGTTATTCGTGTTGTAATTGGCAGAGAAAATCCACTCCTCGTGTCGTGGTCCTTATTACTGAGGGTCGTGTTTCCCCCGTCGTCGTGGAATCATCTTTTCCTTCACGAATTTGCACTGTTTTTGCCTGTGCCTGCCTGTCTATTGTGTCGTGGAGAGCATCGTGCAGTTTAGTATTCATCTTATTGGACTGTGACTTCTGGGTTTTCATTTCCCTTCAACCTTGCCAGTAACCATCAGCAGTTAGAGGTTGTGTCCATCCATTCTGGATGTGTCAAAGAACGCGAAAATTCTACGAAGGCAGATCTTGAACAGTCTGATTTATCACACTATTGAATACTAAAGCAAAGTTAATGTTTTTTTTCATACGTCCTGCATAGATATCATGCTTGTAGACATATTTTGCTACAAATCTTTTATCCTATATTTAGGCAAGTACTTTTTGAATGACATTCTGTTAATGTTAGATATGTTCCAGCTCTTTACAGCAGATTGTTTTGTTATTTCTTCCTTTAAAATGTAGATTTCTGTAGACTAAACAGACATTTATCCCACGCATTTTTAACCTTACTCCAAGAGCTTATGGTCACCCCCCTGAAAGCCGGCAAGCGGCTTATTCGCGTTCACCTCCCGGTTCAGCATTTTTCTGTAACGGTTGTCATTTGTTTTTTTGTTCTGTTTTAATCATCGTTAACCCATTGATGTCCATTCAGTGTCTTGCTATGAATTTTATTGTGGTTTTTACCATGATTTAGAGAATTTATGCCAGAAATTCTGTATATAACATTAATATTAAACTTGCACATTTGATAACAAAGAAATCGCAGTGTTGTGTCTTGTCATAAAAATCATATACCTAAAGCTTGGATGGGTCGCTAGTGTAGATACATATAAGTGAAACGACATAGTGATACAAAATAAAAGACTGATTTGTGCCAAAGTAACTTTGTAATAAAACAGATCTATAAACTTTTTAAAAATGGCGATGGTGGTATCGAGTAAAACGAAGTGTTGTATAAGCTCGCTGTTCTTGTTAGTGGTGTTGGGCATTGTGCTGGCCGTTGTATCGACACTTGGACTGTTAGAAAAGAAGAAGGAACATCACTACGCGTTGGCTGAGAAGTATAGTCAGACGTCTGCGCCTCAGATCGTCGAAGTTGGTCATGTAAGTAGACTAGTTGAGAGGAACTGTAATAAAATCAATGTATTTTAAGTTAGTAAACAATTTAGCTGTTCTCAAAACGGCCGGCATGTCCTAGAACCAAAAATTCGAAGACTTGTGACATCCACCAACCCGCACTGGGCCCGCGTGGTGGATTAAGGTCCATTAACTCTCAAAGAGAAGAGGCCTGTGTCCCAGCAGTGGGAAAATTAATAGGCTGATGATGATGATGCCACAATTTAGCGGTTTATTTACATCGGTAAACTGCCACAAAATCTTTTGAAGTTGTTTAAAGTTATGTTGAAGGAAAAGGTATTGCAATCTTCTTATTAATTTCCAGTGATAGAAAGTCACTGAACAATTCATTTTGTCTTCTAAAATTAAGTTCTCGGAATAATAAGTACTTCGCAGTTTATCGTTCATTATACATTATATTTAACTATGAATCAATCAATTCATGAATTTCATACTGTGACTCACCTTCTGTGTTTATACTATTTTGTTATTATTTATTTTATTCCTTAAATATCGTATGTTCTGTTCCCGTGAATGTATCAACAGTGGGCTCTATCAGAATATCAGCGCATCGTTGCACATGCTTGGATAGGAGCCTTTTTGTCTCGCTCGGGGTTATCTGTTTTTATTTTTTTAATATTGTTTGTTTTTTGCTTACCTCGTGTCATCTGTGCGGGTCACGAATAAATATTTTTTCTTTCTTTCGTTTAATCTGCTTAGCCTGTTCCCAACTATATTGGGGTCAGCTTTCAGTCTAACTGGATTCAGCTGAGTACCAGTGTTTAACATGGAGCGACTGCCTATCTGACCTCCACAACCCAGTAACTGGGTAACACGATACCCCTTGGCTAGACTGGTGTCAGATCTCAAGCTTCTGACTACCCATAACGACTGTCAAAGATCTTCAAATGACAGCCGGGACCAACGGCTTAACGTGCTTTCCGAGGCACGGAAGAAACTAGTTTTGTAAATTTGGTCACCCATCCACGGACTGACCTCGGCAAAGGTTGCTTAACCTTGAAGATCGACCCGTGAAGCTGTTATTATTAAGCCATGAGCATTCTGATGATGCAAATAACATGAAATCCTGTCTGTCTTTGTTAGATTTGTAAACCTAATTATTTTAAACAACAGAACTCAGTGGTTCTTTTGAAGCAACTTTAAAACCACTTCTGCACTAAAACGATTAACATCAAAATCAAACAGTTCATTTCTCGTCATAATACTTAAGTTATAAACCGTAAAACGGCGATAGTAACGATAAATCGGTACAATCCAAAACCGGAAAAGCCTTCCGTAAAACCGGCTCTTACCGAAATGACCGTAGTTTTACGTTACAACGTTATTACATTTCGCCAAATTACTTTGACCTGTCTAAGTTTAGTGTTAAAAAAGATTTATGGGTCCGGATTTATTGGCTACCTGTGACGTGACACTCTTAAAGTGCCGACGAGGTATAAAATTAATGGCATTCGCATGTCTTCCGAAATGGTTGAGAAAATATCGGCTATTCAATCTTGTCCTTTCATTCGTTCATCCCTCACGTGCTGGCAGCGTAGAGTTAATGGGATTTTAGATCCTTGAAATATTGAGCGGGTCTACCTGCGTTTGTTTAAATGTGGAGCTAAACGCATTTTCTGAAAGATCAGAAAGCGATTTAGATAAAATTTCGTGTCTAAGAAGATGATTAGAAAAGTCTTGCCTGAATACTTAATGTTGTACTTTAAGTACATTATCAACATACATTGCGGCATGCGGTTGTGACCAGCAAGTCCATGTCTCCGGAGGCTCGACTCGCCGTTCATAACAGCGTGCTGGTGCCTACACTTATGTATGGAAGTGAAGGTCGGCTATGGCAAAAAAAGACATGAAAGTAGGATTAATGCAGTAGAAATGCGTTCCTGTAATGTTGTAATAAGACAACGTTGTGGTTTAAAAGAAGATGTAGTGATTAAAAATGAAAACAGTATGTTAAGATTATTTGGCCATGTTGAGAGGATGAATGAAAGGTGACTAACGAAAAGTATTTACAAGGCAGGCCAGTGAATGGAAACGCCGGTAGGGTACGCCATAGAAAGACAGAACGAGAACAAGACATGTGATGTTCTTCAAAAAGGCCAGGTGCGCAGTACTCATAACCAGCGTATGCGTATGACTAGATGTATGAATGAGATTGAAGCAAAAGAAGTATGTAAGAAAGCATACAGTATACGCATACGTATAGCATATAGTACGGTATCGTCCAGTTCGAAATATCGACTTTTTACACTTAGGGTAGATACAACACAATTCGACTGTACCAAGTTTGGGCGTTCCGGGTTATGCCTAAAGTTCTTATTATTGAGGTATCACAGAGAATCGTTTTAAACAAATTTCACCAAAGCACACGACTGCTTTCAACATTAACAACATAATAGCCCGTTTGCCTATCAACCGGGTAGAATTTACCCACATTTAGCGAGTTGCGGTTAAAGCTGATGTAATAGAGTCCCATTAAATACCCAGAATTCTAACTTCCTCACTAGACCCAAAAGTACCACAGACGTATCATTTTATATGATTTGTAGACCTATCTAAGGTCTTTATGACGCCTATTCTTAGAACAATCTAGAGGATATGATGTGTCATTACTGAGGATTCTCTTGCGTATCTGAACTAGCTAGTTTAGAATAACCATAGACTTAGAGAACAGGGGGGTAACCACAAGCTCTTAGAGTAAGGTTATTTTGAGATCGAGTAAGTGACAGATGTATACAAGTCAGATACATCTGTCCCTTACTCGATCTCAAAATAACCTTACTCTAAGAGCTTGTGGTTACCCCCCTGAACTGAGCTTTACCTTAATAAAATTTAGTAAACTGCAGAACGAGATAAATTAAATGTCCAACCAATGCTGCTTATTATACTGAAAAGGGAGCCTTTTTGTTCTCGCACAGGGTTCTTTTTAGGGTTCCGTACGCAAAGGGTAAAAACGGGATCCTATTACTAAGACTCCGCGGCCCGTTTGTCTGTCTGTCACCAGGCTGTATCTCATGAACCATGATAGTTGAAATTTTCACAGATTATGGATTTCTATTGCCGCTATAACAACAAATACTAAAACTAGACTAAAATAATTATTTAAGTGGGGCTCCCATACAACAAACGTGATTTTTTTGGCGTTTTTTGCGATAATAGCACGGAACCCTTCGTGCGCAAGTCCGACTCGCACATGGCCGGTTTTTTTAATTTTTATTTATATATTTTATTCTGCTCTTGCCAATACCTGTTCATCTCTGTAGTGATAAAGGTACTGCCTGTGACGTGGACCAATTAGAAAGATAACAACTGAACGCTCGATCGCATAGTTTTTCTCACATATTTCTGACCAGTATTCGACTGACCGTTGGACGCTGGATATCCCAAACTCTCAGTCCATTCGCCTAAGTCTCGTATACGGGAATCACTGAGTTTGGAATAACTACGCGTTATCGTGTCCCTTCATACTGGCCATAACAATTTGTAGCTATATGCGGCAGAAAAAAGTTTGAGGCTGTTACCAAAAAGGGCTCTTGTGGGCTAGTGAGGTCTCTGAAGGCCTATAGTATATCGGTAATGGTAGTTTTTTAGATGTACTTGTTTGTATGGACGTGATTTTAAGTAGATACCGTTAATGTAAAGGAAAATATTTTAGTGTTGGAATAGTAATGGGCAAGATTGATTGTTCTTTTTTTTTAACTTGACTGTGCTTTGTTCCAATGTAAACGTTTCTATAAAGACACGATTAAACAAACACACTTAGGTTTTACAAATAATACAAACCCTTTCATTAGATTATTTAGAATCCCTACATTTCACAAAATAAAACGATGTCAAATTGCATTATATAATCTGCCCAGCCTTTTGCCAACTATGTTGTTCCAGTCTAACCGGATTCAGCTGAGTACCAGTGTTTTACATGAAGCGACTGCCTATTTGACCTCCACAACCCAGTAACTGGGTAACACGGTACCTCTTGGCTAGACTGGTGTCAGATCTCAAGCTTCTGACTACCCGTAACGACTGTAAAAGATGTCCAAATGACGGCCGGGACCAACGACTTAACGTGCTTGCCGAGGCACGGAGGAAACTCGGTATGTTGAAATGATCACCCATCCACGGACCGACCTCGTCAAGCGTTGCTTAACCTTGAAGATCGACCCATGTGGCTGTTATTATTTAGCCACGAGCTCCTCTATCAAACAGAAACAAAACGATGTCAAATTGCATTCGAAACCAAAAAATGAGGACAAAAATACGTTTAGCGAGATGAGTACTAGAGCCCATTATTTACTGCTAGTATTTGCGATGATATATGAACTCAAAGGCTCCTTAATATTCATTGCAGCTATAACACGTGCCAAAAGTAAGATTACATTTTCAACTTTTATTTTAGTACTTTTACAACTACATAAATCAGAGGTGTATTTTTCTTTTACGAATTTTCACCTGCGTCATTCTTAGTTAAAAATACATTTTTCAACTAGAAAATGTTTCATGTGAGGCTATCAATTTTATTTACACTGTCCGCCTATTGTGTGACTTTATACGGGGTGTCCTAAATCCGTTTAAGCTCTAATAAATCATGGTGTTGAAAAAATTAGCGTTATTTTTGCGTGGCAGGGTCATTGGTCATTATTCGGGCCGTTCTATTATCGCCTGGGTGGGATCGACCAGCAGGGTCGTTTTTCATTAGAAGCCGAATGCGCGATAAAAGGGTTAACGTTTTGACCTTATGTAATAGAATGGAGGCTTGTAGGTACGGCTTGGTACGGAGTAGTATTAAGAAAATCATATATTCTAGACTTATTTCATGCTGTTAGCACCCACCCTTACTTGGGTAAAAAAAAACTTAATTTTTCTTTATAATTTTGTCAAAAAAGGATTCATGCAAAATAATCCTCATACCATTACAAATGTGTGCGTTGCAGTTAAAAAAAAAATACACCAAGTTTATTCGAAATTCAAATGAAAAAGAAACTTAGCCCGCGCATTTTCCGGAATTTTCTATTTATCATTGACGCTGAGCGTCATCGTTATCCGATCTTGCGTCCGGTTTCAAATGCGAACCGTCGAAAAAATATAGTTACTCCACATGTTCAGAAAATAAAATGGCCGCATTCGGGAATTACTTTCGGTCCACGTTTTTGGTGTCATGAAAATGGAGGTGAGTCCGACAAACTCACTTTGGGTCCGCAGTATTTTTAATTAAAAACATTTTGGGGATCGAAATTTTTGTGTCATTTTATTGTATAGGTTTTCCTGTACAATTTAGTTCCAATGCGATGTTTTGCTGTATTTGTTGCCATACTATTTCGTTACGAGGTTGCTGAAGCTGTCATTTCTAGTGCTGATCAGCGAACTCAATTCACTATAACCAAAGTTTTCGTTTTACCTTTATGTGAAAAAACATGATTTGTAATTTTCTTTACAATGCATGTCCTCGAAAAGAGCGGTTTTCCAAGCAACCAAACTGTGCGGAAAGTGTCACTTTTTTTCACTAGTGCTTTTTACTTTCCTGTACTTTTTTAATTTTTAACTCCAACGTCAGCCCGTAGCATAGAGTTTTTATTATTTGAGAAAAGTTTTAAAAATTAGTTATGTACAGATTATCATTCATATAAAAGGTAAAATAAAACTCATACTTTATTTTAGGAGTTTTTAATTACTCTAGATTTAGATTTTGATCAATAAATTAATTTTAAATATTCATTAAATATGTATGGCAGAACGTATATTTTGCTCGTGCCTTATTGCGTTACGATGTGACAGCTTTTCGCACATGCGCAGTTGATATGCCCGAGGAACTATTAGTTAATCTGTGGATATGCTGAACGCGCTTGAATAAGCCCGCCATTTTATTAATTTCATTTTATTAATTTATTTATTTCCTCGCACAATGCATAGTAAAATGTTGTATGATACACTCACGTAAGATGATTTCCGACTCGTGTCGATTTATCCACTCATCGGGAATCACCTACCTTCCGCACTTGTAGCATAAATAACTATTACCATACTACTAACATAATAGTAGTTTTTGAAACAGTTGCATAATAAGGGGTATTAAAATATGAGTGTGTGTTTAACGAATGTTGTAATACCCAGTTATGTGCTGTTTCATACACTACTTTATCTACACTCTTACATTGGGATTGAACCTACTAAATAAAAGAAAAAAGTCAAAAGGGTAAGAAAAATCAGTACAGCAAAACGTATGAATGGCGCCAAAACCCAGCACATCACCGCATTAACCGCGCATGCGCTAAAGCGGGCGTTGCCACAGACAAGTAAAAATTGGAATCAAAACTTATTATAATAGGTATTTAAAAATGGCGTGTCCCGCAAAACCTTTCCATTACAAAAAAAAAATTGATGGAAACTCCTTGGTGATATTAACTTCTTGGATTTGCCCTGTACCGTAAAAGAAAAAAATATAGCATTATTTTGTTAGAGAAAAAGTGTTATAATAAGATTCTATTTTTGAATTTCGTTATTGTGTTCATGAAGTATGTCAATATAAAAACGTTTTGAAGTTTATAATTCGAATACGAGTATTACCGTATGAGAGTAGATAATAGTAGTTTATGCAATGGTCATATAATAGGGGTTATTAGCCGAATGTGATAATATTAACATGCGAGTGTTTTAATACCTAATTATATGCCGTTGCATACACTATTTTATCTTCACTCATACAGTTGAAACGTAAGAAGTATGTAAGGATCGTAGCAGGTGGCGTTCTGTAGTTTCTGCCTACCCCCATGGGAAAAAGGCGTGACTTTATGTATGTATGTATGTACAGTTGAAATAAAATAAAAGTGGAAAAGAAAAAAAAATACAGTATGGCGGGCAATTTAGATTCTCATTGCACCATGACTGTCAATGTCAATGAGCCAAGCGCCAATAAATTAAAAAGTAAAAGTGTGCTATAAAAATTAAAAAGTTTTTTTACAATGCATGTCCTCGAAAAGAGCGGTTTTCCAAGCAGCCAAACTGTGCGGAAAGTGTCACTTTTTTTCACTAGTGCTTTTTACTTTCCTGTACTTTTTTAATTTTTAACTCCAACGTCAGCCCGACGCATAGAGTTTTTATTATTTGAGAAAAGTTTTAAAAATTAGTTATGTATATATATCATTCATATAAAAGGTAAAATAAAACTAATACTTCATTTAAGGCGTTTTTAATTACTGTAGATTTTGTGTTTGATCAATAAATTAATTTTAAATATTCATGAAATATGTTTAGCAGAACGTATATTTTGCTCGTGCCTTATTGCGTTACGATGTGACAGCTATTCGCACATGCGCAGTAGATATGCCCGAGGAACTATTAGTTAATCTGTGGATATGCTGAACGCGCTTGAATAAGCCCGCCATTTTAGTAATTTAATTTTATTATTTTTATTATTTGCTCGCACAATGCATAGTAAAATATTGTATGATACACGTACGTAAGATGATTTCCGACTCGTGTTGATTTATCCACTCACTCGCTTCGCTCGCTCGTGAATAAAAATGCCACTCATCAGAAATCACCTACCTTCCGCACTTGTAGCATAAATAACTATTATGATGCAGTTGTTTGAAAATCGAAGGAAAATGTTGAACTGTAATGGTTTTTTTTTTAATTTTACCTATCCACAAATATAAAGTACGTGCTTATGCAATACTTTTTGAATTCATAATTGGAAAAATTACGTTGTGAGTGTAGATAAACTTATTTATAAATGAACCATGACTGAAAGTTCGAAATCTAAAACCATTTGAGGAGGCAACGAATACCTAAACATGCGAGAGATAATACAGGTCACCCAATCTGCTTTCTAACATAATTTTCATACCAAAACAAGAACCTTTTCGATCGTCAGAAATTTGCAAGCACTTAATTAACACCAGACGCAATATCTAGACAGAACTAGTAGCATAATGCTTTAATGTTCTATTAGCTAACGAATACCAGCGAACTATTCTCAAATTGGTCGAGAAATGAGACATAAAGTCGCATGCGGTATTCAGAGTAAGAAATGTGCTGAACATTACTTCCTTTATTGTGTGTTAAAGCCTAGTTTATTGCGAGTGCCGTCGTGCTGGGCTGCTTTGTGCCTATTTATTTTATTTTATGAAAAATGTGACAGCTAAGAAGTTAGGTTGTACGGTTATGTTTTATGTTCTGTACTTTGTAATTTAATAAGTACGACGCGACGGGGTTTTTGCTAATAAATTAAACTACGTAATTATTACAATGTTTTGAGCATATTTGCGCGTACTAAGGAAAGCAAATGTAGTCAATATACATTATCATTTAGTATAGGAAATATATATGTTTGTTTATTTTAACTATAGATATCATCATCTGCCTAGCCATTTTCCCAATTGTTGTTGGGGTCGGCTTCCAGTCTAACCGGATTCAGCTGACTACCAGTGTTTTACATGGAGCGACTGCCTATCTGACCTCAAAAACCCAGTAACTGGGTAAAACCATACCTCTTGGCAAGACTGGTGTCAGATCTCAAGTTTCTGACTACCCGTAACGACTGTCAAAGATCTTTAAATGACAGCCGGGACCAACGGCTTAGCGTGCTTTCCGAAGCATGGAGGAAACTCGGTATGTTGAAATGGTCATCCATCCACGGACAAACCTCGGCAAGCGTTGCTTAACCTTGAAGATCGACCCGTGCGGCTGTTATTATTTATCCACGAGCTCCTTTTACTATAGATATATATTCTAAAATTTTACTTTAATAAGTATTTATATTTTTATGCACCTGCCATGTTATCTCTCCACCACCCTTGGTTGACTGGTAGTGAATGCCTCAGGCATTAAGTCCGCCTATTTACCTGTATGTTGCATGAAGTTATTTTTATTTTTTTATTATTCCCACTGCAATTTTAATTAATCAGTCAATCCCAAAATTTACTGTAATCTAATAACTTCATGTACCAGGCCCCTCAGAAAGTATTGCGAAAAAAAGTTTTTATATATGGGAGACTGGCCAGTTATAATGTTTTTCGAAAATATGATTATTTATAAGTAAAAATAAGTAAGTTCCAATTTCAAAATTTCCCTCCACATTTTTTGCGAGTTAATTCAAAGTATTGTGTCTCACTGAAATATGGATCTGCGCCGGGAACATTTTAGAGCTATGATTTTATACGATTTCAAGTGTCGCCTGAAACCGGATGAATCGTACGATAGACTTCAAATGGCATTCATGGATGAAGGCCCTTCCAAGGCAACCGTGTATCGTTGGTATAACGAATTCAAGCGCGGTCGACCAACTTTGGGGGATGACGAAAGAAGCGGTCGCCCTTTGACGGCTGTTACCGAAGAAAACGTGCTAGCAGTGAAAAATTTAATCCAAGACAATAGGCGAATTACATATCAGGAGATTCAACACATATTGAAGATTGGATCGGGAAGCGTTCACGAGATTCTACACAGCCATCTTCGCGTGAGGAGGATAGTATCACGCTGGGTGCCGCACAACCTCACCGATGCTCAGAAGCAGGCCCGGGTGGAATGGTGCCGTGATATGCTTAACAAATTTGAAGCAGGCTCGTCTCGGCGTGTTTACGACATCGTTACAGGTGATGAGTCCTGGATTTATCAATACGACCCAGAAACCAAGCGCCAGTCGACTGTTTGGGTGTTTCAAAATGAGCCAACGCCTACCAAAGTGAAGCGATCTAGAAGCGGGGGTAAGATTTTGATCGCTAGCTTTTTTAATTTGACTGGCCACTTGGTATCAATTCCCTTACGGGATCAAAGAAGCATTAATGCCGAATGGTATACTACCAAATGTTTGCCAGAAGTTTTCTCTGTTATAAGCAACAAGCGACCAAACACAGGGCTCCGCGGGCTACTGCTCCACCACGACAATGCACCTGCGCACACCGCACTCAAAACGAGGGACTTCCTGGACAGCACGCCAGTCAAACTCCTGGGTCACCCTCCTTACAGCCCTGATCTAGCACCGTGTGACTTCTTTTTATTCCCAAAAATAAAAAATCAGCTCAAAGGGATACAATTTTCGTCGCCGGAAGATGCGCTGGCTGCGTTCGAGCAGGCTGTAAACGAGGTGTCTGCGGCGGACTGGAAAAAGTGTTTTGAAAACTGGTTTAGGCGCATGAATCTTTGTATAGAGGCTGGTGGAAAGTACTTTGAAAAGATTTAATAAAAATATATGTACGTATAGAACAATTTTTTTTAGTTTCGCAAAACTTTCTGAGTGTCCCACGTATATACATAATGTGTCTTTATAGACAGATTTAATTTATAGCACTATTCGAAAATAAAAGCTGGTTTGTGTTGCTCTGAAAAGAGTAAATTTTTGATTAAACAATGTTAAGACATTTTACATTAGGTTTTACGAATGAACTTACAAAGATACATTCCCTGAAAAGAGAAACAATAATTGAAGCTATTATTTCCTGAATTCTTACATTTAACACAATATTATTGGTTTCATTTTTCTCACTAACTTTCATTACACGTAACCTCTTTTTGACACACCTCACCGGTGACCTCTGCTCTATATGTGTCAAAGTGACTGCGCGGGAAATTTTAATTAATGAAGAAAAATTCTTATTATTCTTCGTTTACATATATATATATATATATAATCTTAATCTCGGAAACGGCTCCAATGATATTTATGAAATTTAGTATGCAGGGAACCCCCTGGGGTTACTAAATTTCAATATACTAAACTCGGGGCCGCTAAATTGATCTAACTAGGTTTCATTTTTAGAAAAAGTCGTTTTCTCTATTATGAGCCCAGGTTGATTTTTCGTAACAGTTAAACACGATAAATCATGACTGACATAACAAACGTCATTGCAGAAATGCAGACCAAACACTCGCTAAAATATCGTATGACACAAAAATATGACTTTCACACTTCTATACTGACAAGCAGCAGTAATTAGATCGCGCTACCCGTGAATAGAGCTTAGCACTTCGACAAAGAGATATGCAGTTGAATAGAACTTGACTGTAGCTCTCCCGTAATAAATTTCGGCACCTAGATGGCGCTAGCAGCAATGTGCCCAACGTATTCCCTTTTGTTTCAAATATGCTTTTTCAATTTCAATAGAGGCTATTGAAATATATATTTAGCTCTTTTGATTTTCTGGGTCAACTCACTGCTTATTCATCTGAAAAAATAGAAGTAGAGATCCACAGTCAATTTGTAAAACTAAATAACCAATTTATAAAAATGTAGCCAAGCGAAAGTTTTAATTCGTTGTTTCAAAACTAAAACAATGGTCAATTTCAGCCAATTCTAGTTTGGAAATTCTGTTTTATTAAAATTCGCTGTGGAATTGGTTTTTTAAACAAATCAAACTTTTAAACTCACTATTACCATTTTACAATTGATATAAATTAAAACATCATTAGTTATTACTATATGATAAAAAATACGATTAAAATGAATGATTTCTTCCTAAAGACTTAATGTATTGCCACCAATTACCGCATTATCAGCTAATCAAACATGAACTGCCATTTTCAGGAATTCACCTAACAAACGTAGGTAATTCAAGTGTCAAGCTAAACTGGACGGTTAAGGTTCCCCTAGTCGACGGCACGACTATTTTGTACGCGAGGTTAAATTGCATGCCATCTCATCCGACAACACGTACGAAAGATATAGATACTGTGATGAACAGTAAAAAGCTAGTTCACGTACGAATCAGCACTTTTGCAAATTTTTATCGAAATGGATGATGATTTAGGACGAAAACGGGCGCGCGAAATTTTATAAACAGACCTTTGGGAGTCTAGATTATCATGAAAAACGACTAAATGTATATTTTCAAAATTAAATTATTTGCATTGTTGAATTACTAATCTATCCCTGTATTGATGCCGTTTTGTAATTTTCCTTCTTCTTATGGTATTTATTGCCGCCCAAAGATGCGTTAAAATTAGTCTTGAAATATGGAACTTTCGACGCTCATAACCTTCAAATTATTTTTTTACTTTTTTGTTTAAATACAGGGCTAGATAATGATGAGACTTTTGAACGTACATCGTCAAACAGTGGAGTAATCGTCAGACTACCTTTGTATGAAGGAATGATCGACTAGTGTAACCTTAACGTTATCCTTTATGTTGCTCTGTTTTAAATTTAGTGCATCGCGGTGCATGGGATCGACTGCACATGCGTGGACGCAACTTAAACGAACCGGTTTGCGTTTATTTTTTAGTTTTATGAAAATTTTAATGCCTTGTGAATTTTCAAATAGTGTTAAAGTTGATTTAAATGTTATTTGAAATTAGTTTTAATTGATGTAAATAATCTTAATTGCCAATTAGGTTGTTGAAAACGGTCTTATTAAACAGATCGTTTGTATTCCTAACTTTTTCTTGAATCCAAAGTAATATAAGAAGTTTAAATTAGTAGTTAAAAGTTTTGATAATTTGACATCCAAGTGCATACTAATTAAGAATTAATTGGAACTTTCACGAATTCTTTGAAAATGATCACTGAAAACATAATTTGAGTTGTAAGTGGTTTTGAAGTCGCGAAAATTTTATAAAAAATACTATTAAAATTATTTGATATCTTTATTAAGCAGGTACAAGCAGTGTCCCGCAATTTGGCGTTAGTACTTCGTTTTTACTTTACGCTTCTTCTTTCTTTTTAACCGATTGCCCAAAAAGGAGCAAATTCTCAATACGGATGCTTCTATTTTTTGTTTATGATCTATTCTTAAAGGTCGTAGTATATTTAAGTTATGACCTTCTTCTATCAAAAGCGAATAATTTTTTAAATCGGATTTGTAAATCCAGAGACTAGCACGTTCAAACAATAAACAAACTTATCAGCTGGCAGTAGATATAGATTGAAACGTCACTATAAATTACTGTTACATACCTAAATAATTATTTAAAAACAATGTCTCACATAATCTCCAATTTCCGTGAAAAAAGGTTTTAATTGACAGGAAACAAAATTGATTCCTCGAATTCGTTTGCTGCCGTAAATTCAGCTAAAATGCTGGCCGTTCATTAACGTCTTAGAATTCTATTTCAATTCAATGGAATTACGCTATTTATAATACATAATCCGAAATATAATTTAAATTAGATGTTTATTATTGAAAGAATATTTTGAAAGACTTGTTACCCAAAGGTCTTTTATAACAACTGCTATTTTGTCTTCAATAATGAATCATTATCATATTTGGTCTACGTCAAACAAAACCTAGCTAACAACTATTCAAAGATTTTTTCTATTCGTACATCCCATAGATTTGAAAGGTAAGTACCCTATGAAAGTGCCAGTATTATGATGTGCGTAAACGGTCAAATTGAACGGTCGATAAATTGTCAGTCGATATGAGATCGACATTGCGTCGTGTGCTAACAATTCTCGTGGTACAGGGTGCATTTCAAGAACTCAAGTTGTACGGATCCCCGACGCAGGCTGAAGTGCAGTGTGTCAACACGTTTGAGGTAAGCTGATTTTATTTTAATCGAAATTTAAAAAGGTACCTATGAAACCTCTTTTCAAGAAGCCAGATTGTTTAAAAAATGTGATTCTTTTGTTTTGGTTTTTTTTTTTAAATTCATATTGATAAACGTTACTCTTTTGTTTACTTATTTAAATAAATTCCATCATTATTCAAATATTTTTGTGAGTTGTGAGTGGCATTTGAGTTGAGTGATTTACGCTATATTCCTTTTCATACAATAGTTCTGTTTGTTCCACAAAATTGTGGGTTGTGGTCATGCAAAATGAGTTTTTTCAGTTGAATGTAAATTATGCAGCTCTAAAAAATACGACTCGTAACTTAAAGAAAAAATATTCTTTTGACTTCACACTTCCAAAACACTAATTTGATATATACTTTGATATTAGACATCTCTTTGAAATTTGAAATGGTTATTTTGTGCAATAAACCCACAGAATTCTGTCAAATTGAACCCACAACCATAATATCCGTTTCACAGAGTTCACAGAAATGTACAATTTTCAACATTTTGACAGGAATCCGGCGATGGAGACGAGATTGACATTGACAATTACTTGGTGATTACAAAAACTTTAATTGATCGCTTTTCACCAAACGCTGTAACTAACACGGTGTGGTTGTGAAGTCCTTATTAATTCACTGATCTTTGTTACCCTAATAACATTATTAGCTACTAACAAAATATTTGCACAAGCCTAACACAATATTTCACGATGCAAATAATTTGGTGCAGGTAAATAACAACTAGGTGTATCGGAAATGTATGGTTACCAACTAGAAATATATGCAACTACATATGTTAACCTTCAGCTCACTTCTCATTAGTATCATACCATAAAACTAAAAGTATTTGCACATCCTAGCACAGCTTATCTGCATATATTACAACAAACAGTTGACGTAGAAATAACAACAAAAATGAGAAAATCATAAAAGTTCCACATGAAGATATTATTGATGTATAAATTATAAGGATAGAAAGTACCTCAGTCAATGCACTCTAAGTAAAACAGGAAGAACAATATAACAGTGTCTTCAAGTCATCGACATGGCTTAAGACAAGATGATCTTTATTGCAACGGGGAGATAATGCTACCAGACCACTTACGTGGTGTGCGCTGTAATAAAACAAATTGCCCGCAAAATTAAACTTGTTTACTTAACTAAATGGGCACAAATAGACGGTTAAGGATTTATTTTATTGCTCATTAACGCATTCTTGAATGCGTCTAAATTGAATCTTGACAGTTGAGAAAAATAACAATGTTAGAGAAATAAAATCAAGATTACCAAAAGTGTCGCTTGTCTAAGGCCTCTGAACCCAGTTTATTTGGAGTTGGTGCAGCATATATTTAACGACCTTCAAAAAGGAGGAGGTTCGCAATTCGAATGTACTCTTACGGTAACTTTTTACAACCTTTCGGTTCACCTTTTCCTAGGTGAACCGATTTATTTATTTGAAACCTGTTGCTTTTCATGTTAAATTTGATCAAGATCTGATGAAGAACTTCGGTGATATACAACAGAACTCTTCAATAAATGACGGCAAATTTCTCTGATGTGTACAGTTCACCCTGGTACACTCTAATTTCACCGGTAGTGTTCAAGTTTTATGTTATTCGGGTAATCTATTCTGGAATAACTGTGGGTATTTTAAATATGTAACACAACTAAAATGTTTTTCTTCATTCATATATTTTATCTATTTGACAAATAGATAGGTGTTTGCCGTCATCTCAAATATAGACCTTAATTATTTATTTCTTGAAAATTAAAAAAAAAAAAACAACTCATCATACTTCTGCCCTTATTCCAATTAATTTACATTGTCATCTCTTCAATAGGAGACTCAATTATTTCAAGAAAATTGTAGAAAAGCATTTATAGGCTTTTTATCTAGTTAAATTCCAACTCAAAAATCGCCCTAATTGCCTAAACTGACAAGTCAATAAGATTTACGTCGACGAACCAACTCAAAAAAGAAAAATATTTTCCTACCGTACTATCAACTACCTACATAGAACAACTACCCGTCAACATGGACATAGCCTGTATATGCACTTGACATGCGACCGATCTAGATCAGATGATTTCTAACCTCGGTGTGCGTTGACACTGCCAAGCTCAAACAGTCATATCATAAACAAACTCGGTAGCGGAACATCAGATTGCAATCATATGGGGTGTGGACTGAGTGAGGACAGCGGGGTTATATAAAATCTTCGTTTCGAGTTGTTGGTCAATAATTGTCAGTATAATAAACGCCCGTCTGTTACTTTCATGTATGAACGGATGGTAGAATCACTTTATTAAGATCCAGCCCTAGTTGTCACCCCAGTGGCGTCCTGAGCCGAGGTTTGACCCCACAGGGGGTAGCCCTCAGCGTGGTCGCTTAGGTTTAGCATTCTGTGCCTGGCTGGAGGCTATATAGCTAAGTCTCCACAGGATCACCCGGTTAAGCAGAAGACAATCACTTAGGTTGAACTGCGAAACGCCCCATATAAAAAAAACACTTTCAAGAAGGTATTTTATTTAAAAAGAAGTTCCACAACAAACTCTCCAAAAATGGATACTGGTTTATTTAAAAAACCCAATATAATACCTAAATCAGTTATTCTAATCACCAAATATTGTCTTAATTTCTTATCAAACCCTTTTGAAGAGCTGAAAAAAATCTCAATTTAATCATAACTTTTCGAGTTAACAAATTTATATTATTAAAAGTTTTCATACACATTCAACGCTTTTAATCTTGTCAAACATTTTTTTATTTAATCTCAAAAAGTTCCAACGACTCAATTTGTCAACTCATACAATAACTTGTGGAATAAAAAGGCTTGTAAAAATTACTACTATTGTCCTTGTGATTTGAAAAAGTAGAAGTGATCTTTCTTGCCAGACTTTTAAAATATTTTAAAGTACCTCACTGCAGAATTAAAAATTTGAATGTTTTTTTTGTCTTTTTATTTTAAAGCCTATGTTTTGTCTATTCCCTGGCTTTCCTTTATTTATTACAGTCTTGTAGTTGTGTGTAAATTCTAATCATGCAAGACCATAAGTAATTCAACAAAAACTTAATCAACTGTAGAATAGTTGTTTTTGTACATCGGAAATATTTCAAAACAAAAAAGAACCCATTTGGAGCATTTTATTTTTTGCCTTTTTTTTGTTAAGTTGTGCGCGCATTATGTAAAATGTACGATACCGTATTACCTTAGTTTTTGTTTCATCGCAATCGGTACACTCTATCAAAAGTTAGATAAATTTAAAGTGTTCAAGAAGTAAAATATTACAACACACGCAATTCAGATACTCGGACAGTTGCACTCCATATTCGATAGATGGCGTTGTGCATTTGACGTTATTTTCTGAATGGCGGTGTTAAGATTCTCCGCGGCAGAATGACGTTAGAAACAAAATTGGTAGGTAGGTAGGCAGAAAGTAAGTAGGGTTGGCAGTTGACGGAAGCGATACCGTGGGCACAGCTAGTTTATAATAAACTAAATACTGACTGCTTTTAATATTTTCCTAAGATTGTTATTATCTATCTACTTTAAAAAGTCTTGGTAAAACTTCTCTCTTGAAAGCTCAGCGGTGAAAGGCAAGACTATATTTTCCTATCACTTCCCGCTTCCTGCTACACTCAAACCGCACCTTTATCGAAGGTATCGATGTCGCATTGTCAAGTGAAACTGCATCATACTGTCGTGTTTACACTCGGCATTAGATGGGTATCAACTCCAATAAACCACAGCTGATGCTGAATGTAACAGTACCTGTGTCTGGGTAAAAATAATATGCATATTTTCTGCACCAGCGTTTTTCTTAAATGGATTGTTCACGGAACTGTGGAAATGCAAAGTAGGCGTGGCACGTGTGTCACTAATAAGCGCTTCCACGCAACTTTATTCCAGTCGTGTTCTAACATCGCGTCGAGTTGCCAGTCTCGCGACAAATTTGTTTTTCTGTAACTATGCCGTTTTGTTCCATTTTGAAGAGCTGTTTTTTCTGTTCCGTGGGATTATTAGTGTTCTAGGCTGCATTTCATTAAATCGAAAGTCACACAGCCCAAAACTATTTAGAGCCAGATCAGATAAATTAGTTAAGTTATACTTGAATTCAAAAACTCATTCAAGTTTTCTTTCGAAAATTAAAACTGTCTGCGGTTCGATTAAGATACTCTATAGCGAAGTGAATTGAGCTGTCAATCTTGACTTCAAACTGAGTTTCCTCGGTGATATTTCACAGGCTTTTAACTGACAAAAAAAAGGAAGAGGTTCTCTACTCGTACACATGTATATTTTTATGTATCCACATAACTTTACCACGCATAACTTTTTTAGAGTGGTCCGATTACAAAAAAAAATATTGTAATGAGTATACCTCAAAGTTGGTCCTATTTAAATTTCAAAAATAATATCCACCCCTAAAGGTAAAAAAAAGGATTTATTGTATTGATAATTTGTCAACTAAATTTTCAATTCTGAACCGATTCTGTTGAAATTAAGTAAACTACATAACAAAACAAAACTTTTTAACAAATAAACTAACCAACGAAATAAAAAACAAGAAAAAATCTTTTAATCTAACCAACCACACTATCAACGATTATCAACCTAGCTTCTATGCTTTAAGTAAATAATTTGCATGTTTGTTTGATTGGCGCCAACTCAAAATGCTAGACAAACTTTTTATTAGTTCTTTATTTCGTTGGGTCATTTTTTGTTTAAAAAGGTTTTACCCTACACGATTGACTAGGTTGACAAATAACAAAACACCATCAACAAGTACCACCCCCAATATACCTTCCTAATTTAGGATACATTCAGCACAGTCACCACTTCCAACCTCCCTCCAAGATCAAAATCAAAGTAATCAAAACCCAACATATCCAAACGTTGATAAGTAGAAACTTCCTTGGAACCTTTGTTCGCGACACTCGTGTGCCGCTATCGTGCGCTAACGACTCTCGGGTTTGCAGAATAAGTAACTAGGTACTCTGAAACACAATAGTCAAAGCGAAATTCGCGTAATTCTCCTAACAAGATGGCAGCAGGGTTGTGTGGATTTTAAGTTGCAGCTTTAGGAGTTGTTTGTAATAATGATGGATGCTAAAAACTCGTAAGTTAAGGTCCTCCTAGTCGACGGCACGCACTATTTTGTGTGCGAGGTTAAAATATATGCTATCTCATCCGACAACACGTGCGAAAGAGATAGATGCTGTGATGAGCAGTAAGAAGCTAGTTCGCGTACGAATTAGCACTTTTGCAAATTTGTATCGAAATGGATGATGATTAAGGACGAAAACGAGCGCGCGAAATTTTATAAACAGACCTTTGGGAGTAGAGAGAACATCATGAAAAACGACTAAATTTATGTTTTCAAATTAAAATTATTTGCATTGTTGAATTACTAATCTATCCCTGTATGGAGGCCATTATGCAATTTTCCTTCTTCTTATGGTTTTTATTTCCGCCCAAAGATGCGTTAAAATTAGTCTTGAAATATGGAACTTTCAACGCTCATAACTTTCAAATATGTATTTTTTTACTTTTTTTTTCCATACAAGGCTACATAATGATGAGAAAAATTGATAACATTTTTTAATTTTGAACGTACATCGTCAAACAGTGGAGTAATTCCTAGATTACGTTTGTATGGAAGAATTTTCGACTAGTGTAACCTTAAGCGGGTTACATATAATGGCAATAACCCTAGAACCCTATTAATTACAAATCTTTATTGAATCCATAATGTATCCTTACGGTTGATAATTATGACTATATAGAAACAATTATGGACCTTGTCAGCAACAACTCAATTTTAAATAAGTAGGAGAGAGGAAAAGCACACAGGAACAGGATTAATCTAGTTATTTGCTGAATAAAACAAATGGAAAAACGCACTCTTTTGCCTCAACTAAACTCCATTTGCTATAATATTAGACGTTTAAATTAGCCCATTTTACAGCCCGTTCACCCCATTTTGACTTCTATTGCGTTGGTGATACGACAAATGGTAGCTGTAGTAAACAGTAGGTTTTGGTAACAGGTTTATGCTTTTTATGTCATCCTTATGTTTACGGGATAGAACTCAAAATCGGTTCAACGGACTGTAAAAAGATTTATAACATGTCTAATGTTATTTCAAATGGAGTGTAGTACAGGATATTTGTGGTAAAGCTATGACAAAAACAGAATGCCTGAATGACTAATATTATAATGTATGTTTTAAGTTAAGTCTCATCCACTGTCACTAATAACTCTGTGTGTTTCACAAATACCCACCTAACACCTGAACTAGCTTTTCCCTAACAATAACATCCAACAATAACATCCATTCACAAGCTTTCCTTTACAACAAAACACGCTTTAACCAAGCATATTAAATCCAACTGCATATTAATCATACGTACTAATTACTAATACCTTATAGCCAAAGATCAAACTGCGAAAATCTGCAGGTAAATTTCTTTTTCATTAAACTTCATTTTCATGAATGATACTTGATAGTAGAATAAATTGCTGCAGGGTTGTGAGGAAAAATCTAGCCGCAATTACCCTAATTAAATAATTGAAATATATGTTTAATATAGTTAACTCCCAATATACAAGTTTGTGAAGTGAATCTAACGTCATTTGTAAGAAATTCTTTATTTTATTTATAAAATAGCTTCCACCCGCGGCTTCGCCCACGTAAAAAGTGCATTGTCATTCCAAGGGAATACAAACTATCGTTACTCTTCCCAGGGTCTCAAACTATCTCCATGTCAAATTTCATCTAAAATGGTTCAATAGATCCAAAGATTATCCCCTACAACCTCTTAAAATTTACTTCTTTATAATATTAATATAGATTAATGTACACACAGTATAATACATAAATACAACATATCAAGACAATAGAGTACAAAGGTTCTGCTTATTTCTTAAGAAATTTCTGTTTAATGAAATGAAAATCGTGTAGAAAATAGAAAAAAAATAGGTTGTCAGATCTCAGAACCGCAATCTGTAGGTTGCCAGTTACTTAGTACTAAACCCATGAGTGGCAGCTACCTGAGAGCTAGTTGATGTTTCATACACACCCAAGTTATAGGAAAAAATCTTAATGTAGGGCAACATAAAAAACATTAAAACGAATAGGTGCCAGTTGCGGCTATCTTCGGCTATCAAGTATCATTCATAAAAATAACATACATGCAGATTTTTGCGGTGGGATCTTGGGCTATTAATATCTAAATCCTACTGCATTAATTCAAAGACAAGTCTTCGTGTTTACTTAGTACACCCCTTCACTAATTGCGGGGTTACATTTTGAATATTTGAACACGCAAACACTGTCCTATGTAATCAGGAGATTAGCAAAATGAGGTGTCTACAAATGTGTACCAAACCTTTTGCATACCAGGAAATTGCTGCCCTGATTTTGATGAGATTTAAATTTAAAATTTTATTCATCATAATATTTGAGATCTACATTCAAAATCATTTTATTTTGGGTTGGAATTTAATTGAAGTAAATGAATGCTGAGAGCGCATAATTTGATTCAAAAATACGCATGGGAAATCCTATCCAATTGGGATGGGTTTCGTAAAATATGAGAAGAGGTTTTCCAAATACCCACACCATTAGTAACTCGACCAAGCAATAATTTGCATAGAATAACGGTAGCTTCTCACACCATATCACCACTAAGAAGTATGCGTCACTGCCACTGAGGATTTGGTAAAAATACAGTTCAAAACTGTATTTTAATTGTTCAAATGCCTTAGTAATCAGTTATTGAATACAGGTCGACCAGGAGGAAGGTGATTCTGAAGGCTCCGGAAGGTATGGTACCATACCGCCTTTTCCGCCACCACCGCCAGGATTAGATGGAGGTAAGTTTCTTGGCTCATTTTCCAAAATTACAACAACATACAACAATAGCAGGTTTGATAGATGTAGAAACTAGAACAATATTAGTCTGAAGCTAAGGCCAGAGGAAAAATTATCGTACTTCAAAACGTTCGAACTACAGACTCAATTTCATTTTAGCGGCAATCAATGTCAAAACAATTTCTAAATGTAAAGAAATTAGAGTGGCTTTTTGACAGATTGAAAATTAGAAGTCTCTGGATACACGCCTCCAGGCAGCAAAACTATTTCTCTTTTGACACTCGCGATTTCGGAAACAAGCTAGAAGAGGATGTTTAGTTGGGGAACTTAACTTCACCACCGTAGGACTGAACTAAATAACACTAGTGCACAAATCCATCTAAGGTTTTGTACCATTGTGTTTCTCATACGACATCATAAAGTCATTGTTAGGTGTCAATGAACACTTTAATAACCCTTGTTAGACACACTTCAATCACGACGAGCGGACAGATTGACTTAACAATAGATCAATTGATTGGTCAATCGATTCGAACCATGAGGAATGTTTATCAACCCATGATGGCTCGACGCGATTTGATTTATATCAAACTGATAGGCGATTTAAATTGCAAGAACGTTCACATGGACGATGCAATCGGATCGATGCACACTTGAAATTTTCTTAGAATATACGTGTACGCAATATCCAACCGATACCGCATATCAATACAATTTACATTGCGTGGCACCATCAAGAAAGTCCCAAAGGTTCCATACTATAAACCTATTTATTTATGCACACACAAAACACTTAACAGAGAAAAGAAATAATACATATAGTGAACAAAAACTGGAGGAACTTCTTGAGAATTTTGGTAATTAAAAACTCAGGATGTAGCACGCAGTGATCCACCGTTTTTTATACACATACATACATAAACTCACGCCTTTTTTCCATGAGGGTAGGCATAAACTACAGAACGCCACCTGCTACGATCCTTACATAATTATTTTCCTTCATACACATTCATACATCTATTCATACACACACGCCGGTTATGGGTACTGCGCACTTGGCCTTTCTGAAGTACATCACCTGTAAGGTCTATGTATGTCTTTCTAGGGCGTCCCCTCAGAAAGACATAGATTAGATATACATTTACCTTTTTTATTTGACTACTAAATGATAGTAAATGATTTCTAGGACCGTAAGATTAACGCCTGATTAAAACTTATAGTTAAATGTCTTACTGACAACAAATTGCGCCGATTTAACTGATAGTAAAGCAAAAAGGTACTGCTTATTTCGATAGTTTTTTTTTTAAGCAGACCAGCGACAGGAAAGTTGGGTGATATACACACACAGCGTGTAGAAGGAAATAAGGAAACTTGAAGTAGACTAACAACTATACAACTTAACTAATTATATATATATAATACACCTACCTACTCAAACCTAGCTACAACTGTAAACTTACTCAAGGTAGTAGTAGTCGGTTACATTTCGGGGAGTGTGCGATGGAATTGCACGATATAATTCCACCTAGCCCGTTTCATCATCGGACTACCAGACGTACGGCGATGCGCCATCGATACATGGTAGACATCCCACCCATACGCACAAAACGTTTTGAGAACACTTTTATTATGCGTACAGCTAAGGAGTGGAATTCCCTGCCGGAGTCTGTGTTTCCCGATAGCTACAATCTAGGGGTCTTTAAGTCAAGAGTGAATAGGTTATTTCTAGGCAAGCGTGTTTCACCGTCGACCACATCATCGCTTACCATCAGGTGAGATTGTGGTCAAGCACGAGCCTATCGGTTATAAAAAAAAGTAGGTATAATTTGTTCATTTTTGTTTTCAGGCTATTCGTTACGACTGAAAGGCGAGAAAGGAGAACGTGGACCAAGGGCAAGATCTTTGATTAATTACATTTTTTAATTAAATTAAACCTAGACATAATAAGTCAGTTTTTAATAAAGGAACTTTTTATCCTTCTACTTAAGTAAGTGTTGAATGACCTTTGTCTTTGAGCGACCTTTAAACTGATCAATCATGAAAAAGTGTTACCAATTTCAGATACAGAAAATCACGATGAAAATAATAATGATACATGAAATTCGTGGGAATATTTTAATCATTTCACACTGCATACTAAAATTCCAAACACATTTTAAAACAATCAAAACATTCCTAGTTCAGTATTAAATTACGCGTTTAACGCTGAAACGACATTTTTCGGAGCGATTAACATTTTTCAAACAATAGAGGTATAGATTTAAAACGCCATTTAAATTCCGAAAGGCCTCACACCACACCACAGTATAACCATTTATTATAAACAAATATGTGATCGGTAACACATAGCAGGTCGTTTTCATACAAAAGGTGGTCGTCCATTGTATTGTCTTTCGATTTATGGCCCCCGTACTGCTATAGAAATTGTGTTTAGGTGCAATGGATATTCGTATGAATATGGTGGATGTTATGGTAAAAAATATCGATTGTTAAATGTACAAAAGTTGCAAGGATACGTAGTTTCTGTTAGGTTATGGGTCAGCTAGCCAAAATACCAGGGTACCTACTGAAGCATAGCCCGGAAAATATTGTATTTTACCCGATCATTTTCACAGCTATAACGAAATAATTATTACGACAGTATAAACAAAAAAAAAACAGTTATTTAAACCGTAATCGGACGTGGCTTACGGACGCGACTTACAGCCGCCACTGATATGTGTGCACAGTCGTATGGGACGCGGCTGCCAGATCTCTATCAGACGTCCGAACGCCCAAGGTCACGTCCGCGACTTACGTCCGATAGTTTGCACAATGTAATGTACATTCATTACCTAGATACTCTATAACTCGATAATTTGTTTCCAGCTTTAAGCTGGGAACAAATTATCGGACGCGGCTGACTGACGCGACTTACAGCCGCGACTGATATGTGTGCACAGTCGTTTGGGTTTGGTTTGGTTTTCGGAAATTTTTCTTCCATTTTTATTTATAACCTCGCACGCACGTGGGTGCTATCGCGTAGTCTAAGTTGGTCTGACGCTCGGACGCGTCCCGTACCCCGTGCACACCGTCCGCGGACGTTTTCGGCTGACATAAACATCCAGCGGGCCAGATCTCTATCGGACGTCCGAACGCCCAAGGTCACGACCGCGACTTACGTCCGATAGTTTTCACAATGAAACATTCATTATCTAGATACTCTATAAGTCGCGGCTGTCAGTCGCGTTAGTAAGCCGCGTCCGGTAATTTGTTTCCAGCTTTACAAAAGAATATAAAATAATAAATTTGGAACTGAGTGTGCATTAAGTGTAGAAACTAAATCTTCCATCACAAATTATTCTGTCACAACATTTCTGCCCCCAAGCAATGAAGGCACCTCACTATGACATAGAGACCATTACGTCGCACTTAACACAGTGTTTGACTATAGTCACACCCCTACACACCGAGTTCACACTCGAAACTGTAACGCACCCCTGACTATCGTGTTAAAAGGGATATAAATACGTAATAATGTCAGCAGTAAGAATTTATAGGATGAAAAATAGTTATATGTTACATCAAAAATCATACGTCGCTTCGGCGTGCTGTGTAGGCTCTAGACATTTGACATGTTGTCAGTGTGAGTGTGTGTGTGTGTGCGAATGTCAATAATGTATGGGATTTACAAGCGATATCGAAAGACTTTGGCATTTTGGCAATTGCTATCCCTAATACATAGAATGAAACTTCAACTGTCGCCCAAGGAGCCTCACTAACAGAATGATATAAAGGTCATTATATATCACACTTGACGAAGTGTTTGCTAATGTTCACAGCCCTTACGGTATGTGTACGCAATAGAAACTCTTGCTTACCTCTAACTATAGTGTTAGGAAGAGGGTTCTTTTCAGTTTTATCGTCGTTAAAATAATCGTTTGTATAATATAGACAGGTAAAACACAAAGTACGAGTAAGCTTCCTCTAAAAATAAGGCTAAATATGAAAAGCTACATTTCAATACCTTTCCTTCAACATCAAATTTGAAATTCAGATCATAATGTATTCACAAAAATCACTCATGATATGCAGATAGTCAATATCTTCAATATTTTTGACACTTATACTCATACAACTTTCTGTATACAGGGTGCTCCAGGAGAATCAATAAGAGGTCCGCCGGGTCCACCCGGACCTCCGGGTCCAATGGGTCTGTCCGGCACTCCAGGAGTAGTCGCTGAAATAGCTGGCTCTGGTGATGATGTAAGTATTACTATTAATTCCTATTAAACATGCGATATAAAAAAAAGAAGGTTTTGTACTCTTGTCTTGGTACAAGACGTAAAAAACAAAAGCAGTTGATAAACCAGCAAGGCGTCTTGAAATTCTATTCTTTTGTTCTTCCGATAGTTTCATTTTACCCGACTGTCGAAGGAGGGTAATGTGTTTATCAGTCTATGTATGTATGTTTGTTCCTATATGGCGTTCCAGAGACCAAATGCGTTGGCCGATTTTGATGATTCGTACTTCAATCGATTCGTCTTAACCCTGCGAGTGTCATAGGCTACATTCAAATTGGACAATATAAAAATGGTGGAGGATACACCAGATTTTGGTCAGCTGGCCCGCGAATATGTATCCTCCGACTGCACAGCATGATTTTCTCCTTGTTTATGTCTTTTTAGTTTGCTTTTGAAGCAGTCGGGTTTTCGATTTTTTGGTTTAACTTTTTTTTTACTCATGGTTCTGTATGTACCAACGCCTTACACAACTGTACTGTCTGTACTTACATACTGAAGAATTACATATTAAATCAGTAATAGAAATTAAACTGCCGTCCACAACTAATTTGTCTACCCCAAAACGATGTCTAGCCACTAAAGAGTACAACGAACTTCATATCTGCAATACCACATTGTGAATATCAGCCTGTGAATTAATTCCAAAATGCTATCATATTTCGGTGTGAATACGACTCATTTAGTTCGTTACGAGGACATCTAAACAAGACCTCGTTACCGTCCAATATGAACAGGACACAGCCACAGAATAGATAGGTTCAGAAGGTGCTTAATAAAACGAGCGAAAATGCTTACAACTATTCGGCTTTACATCAGCAAAGGTTGAGTGGTAGTAAATGCCTCAGGCATTAAGTCCGCCTCTGTTTTTTTGTGCACGTAAAATATTAAATAAGTAACAATAAAATGCACGCATACAACGACACATGTACGTACAACGAGTGCAAGCGTCCTTGCGGTTGTCATTTGTTTTTCATAGCTTGAGATGCAACTGAGGGCCAAGAGTGATGTCAACCAATCCAAAAATGCCATCGAAAATCCATGTGATATTTCTATAGATGCGCTACTTGGTCTTCAGTTATAATATTGTCAATCCTATACGAACTATACGACAGTAGTTATCTCTGACAGAATGACACTTTGTCTAGAGAGCAGTGTTTCATCACCACTGCTCTAAATACGGTGAAAGAAAACATAGTGAGGCAATGGGCATGTTTTAGAACCAAAAATTCGAAGAAATGTGACATCCACTGGGGATTGGTGGATGTTACATGACTTCGAATTTTTGGATCTACTCGGCCCGCGTGGTAGATTACGGCCCATTCCTTCTCACAGAGAGGAGGTCTGCACGCACAACGGTCCAAAAGGATGTCTAATTGGGGTAAAGATCTGTCCTATCCTATCCTGACACTTTGTCTAAGTGCCTGTTTTCGAGTGTTTGAAGGAGCCGCTCTTCTGGCCTCATCTATCCTGTGGCACAGCCCTGCCCTCTGCCCATATCAAAGTCTAGACCGCAGAGTTCTCATTTAGCCTGCGGACATCACCTGCCTCCCCCCGTAAGCAAGCATACGAATACCTTGGTTGTGGTGAAAGTAGTGGGTACTAGCGAACACAAAAATCCCCAGAATAGGGATTAAATTCATTCTATTTTGTTCATCGGTCGGTTAGATTGTTATAAAGAAATATTGGACACGTATTTTTTGCTTAATCAAATCAATAAAAAAATACAAACATAAAGTGCTTCAAAGTTTGGGAGTGGGGGCTTGTGACGTCACTTTTAGGTAAAAATTGCACCAAGGTGTACGCATAATTTGAATGTACTGCAACGTCGTATTTTTTTGGTAATATAACTAATGGCCTAAATAGAATGTTTCGGGAAAACACCTTATTAGGTTTCTTTTTCTTCCTCTTAAACTTTAGTCAGTGCACCACTTAATATGAAGTTGATGAAAGGTTCCACAAAATAAAGGTTTCGGTACTGCTTCCAAAATTAATTAAGTCCTTGAAAGCTATACCATCGGTAACTTAAACGATTATTTATTGGATACAGACACCAGGAATTGATCTCGGCAGTTTACTGGAAACCTGTGATTTAATATTTATTTTTCACAAATCTGATGTAGGTAGAAAAAAAAGTGCAAAAAATAAGGAACAACAGAAAAAGTCTGTTTGACATCTAGTTAGCGTGAATCTTAGATGCACGTTAAATTAAAACACTTACAATTTAGAAAATCTTAAGAAAAAAATATTTTATGAAGTTATGTATGAAAGTACTAATAATTGCTGTACTCGCTGGTAGCTTGGTTCTGAAAAGTTAGATTGCGATCAAAATGACATGAGAATACAACCATTAAATAATATTTAAACTATCGATCATGTTTCCTACATTTACATCTCATATATCCCTAGAAGATATCACAACCATGACAATGGACATCGACAATGACGATGACTAAAAGGCCTAAATCTACAGTTTCATTATTCCAAGTTTCCTATCACTTGCACCATACAACATAAACATTATAGCACTATCTCTGCTTACTCCGGTGGTCACAATGTGCGTAGTTGTATCTAACATGAACTTGAATAGCCTATTGAAAACCAACTTTTTACATTATTCTCGGTCACTTGAGACTCGCTGTATAAAATGAATACGGATTTTGTTGTTTCATTTGTTTCGTTTTGCTGTGATAGTATTTTTAAATGGAGTTGTTTTTGTATAGGCGAAATGGAAAGTTAGATTTATCTGTTTCAGCTTTGTATTTGTTTACATTTGTTTGTGTTTAGTCTATTTCGCATATTATCTTTATCTTGTTACCTTTTGTTTGCGTTTCATTTTTGAAACTATTTGCTACTTGTTAATCCTTTATAAATTTCTATCATCATCATTATCAGCCTTTTTAATGTCTCCACTGCTGAGACACATGCCTCCTCTCTGTGAGAGAGGGAATGGGCCTTAATCCACCACATTGGCCCAGTGCGGATTGGTGGATGTCACGTGTTTTAAAATTTTTGGTTCTAGGACATGCCAGTTTCCTAACGAATTTTTCCTTCACTGTGGTTAGAGTGTGTATATCTATCAGCCGTCATCTAAATATTGATTCATCCTTTTATAGAATGTCTAAAAGGACCAAAAAATCTCAATACATATATTTAAATAATCGTCATTTTGTCTTAATATCACACTTTATATCTGCAACTGCTCTATAGAACGTTCAAAAATCTTTCATTAGGAAGCTCCCAACCTTATTATTATACGAAAATATACCCGATAGTCCATTGACATCACCACTTTAACTCAACTACCCAATTATATTCTGCGTTCCCATAAAATAAGGTATTCCTTATATTATAGGAGCTATAGTGGGACCATTCAATATTGGCGACTAAATTGGAACATTCTGCCTGTTACAGTCGTAACAAAGTTTATTATGCTCTTGGCGCCCGTCCTACATTCGATTTGACAATATCGATTCAATTGATTCGCTCTCCGAGAGGTTTTGAGTCGATTCGTCGGTGTAACAAAGTTAACTAATCGAGTTCGCCTATCTCTATAGTCATTTATTTCTATTCTTTTAGTTTCTTGAGGACTAATTTCATTGTTGTACAGGACTCTCATTGTTCGTCTGGGATCTTCACTTTTTTCAACTGGAGTCTTATCTGACTGGATTATATTAGGAAAGAAAATTATATTAGTAGGAATTTTATTGAGACCACTTTAGTCTCCCACGCTTTCAAGTACCTAGTTATTTTTGAAGGTTCCGATCTAATATCGGAATTTTAGACTTCGTATCAATTCACTGCTTATATCGCTGTGCTTTCGATTTGCAACCAATATTTAAACACTTTTCTAAGTTGCATCTGCAGTTGTATCTAAATTGGAACGGTCTACCTTTATGCCTATATAGTTAAAGTAGTTTAATAGGACCATTTCATTTCATGTTTTGTAAGATCATAAATAAAGGTATTGCTTGAACTTAAGAGCTTATATATTAGGGTTATCTTTTTACATTTTACAAAAAGTGTTGGTAAATTTCCTGCGCCAAACAGTTGAATATTTTTTTAAAAACTGCTGATCTTTCTTTGTAAAACAACTTCATTTCATGCTTCTGTTACTTGTATAATACTGTTTATGTAATAAAACCGAATCATACTGTTCATTATACAACCATATTTTTTCTTTTTACTTGTGTTTACCTTAATATTATGTGTATTTAACTATGTATCTATTCAAATTGTTATTTCTTTTTCTTGCACCCCATTGGCATCGACACAGAAGAGTACAGTCAAGGTTAGTATATATTTCCTTCTAAATCCAAAATTAACTAAGATGTGACTAACACAACTATATAAACAGATTCTGAATATTAACCATGTTTCTGATATAACACACATAAAACCTCAGTATTAATTAACAAGAAAAAACAGCAAACCCCTAAAGTTTCCAAACCCTACTTAAACCTAATTGAATAAAATCAGCAAAGTAAACTAAACTGTAATAATATGTACCTCTATTAAGTGAAAATGCTTCCGGCTGAATGTATTTTGCACAACGAAAGATAATGCTTGACAACCCTAATGAGCCCCGGATTCTTTGCAAACCTGAACACACCAACTTGGGGAACAAACAGAACACAAAGCGAGGGTTGCTCCTCGATAAAAATAATCACTGCTATTATGGTCGGATTACACTTGGTCATTAGGTGCCGCATATACGATTAAACGTGTAAATGTAGCTATAGTAATTCAACTAATTCAATTGGAACCACATTCCTATAGTGCAGAATTTGGCAATGTGCCCCATTTGGCTGACCACCACTTTCGGCGGCCACATTAGAGTGTGCCTTGATCAACAGCCTATTTGCTAATCGATGTTTTGTTAGTACCGTTGCCAATTAATTTATAGAAAATGTTCCAGTCCTGAATATAAAGATAATTTTGCAGTTCATTGCTTCCTAGTAAAATTGGTTGAAATGATTTTCATTTTCTTCATGTCAATAAGCGTACCTATTTCAAACTACTCGGTTGCAACATCACTAATCTAATCACTTTCATGTTTTGGCCAATTTATTTTTCGATCTAACTGAGGATAAATAAAGTCTAAATTGGCCAAGATATGAAAGCGAGCTTAAGCTTTTATGCTTTAAATACTTGATTATTTCTAGTACTGGTACTTGTAACAAGTTTTCTCTTTGAAACCTCTTCAATGGTTTACTAAATTAAGGGTATACACTTGATCCAAAAACGTTTCTCGGCGACCAATTCTGAAACAGTTTCGTTCGCTTGATTTCCCTTACAAAACTAATCACTTAACGATCGATTCTCAATTTTCTTTGAGAGTCCAATAAATTTTGGGCTCTTTCCTAAACAGTTGAACGAATAAACAAGTACGAATATTAACGAAGTGTCGTTTTCCTCAGCAGCAGATATTTGGAGAAAACTACGTCTCTCTGGGTCAATGCGGTTGCAATTCCAGTACTATCCTGGCTCTTTTGCAAACGGCTCCAGAACTTAAGGGACCTCCTGGACCACCTGGAAACACTGGTGCTGATGGAAGAACGGGTTCGCCTGGGCTACCTGTAAGTATCGTATTCGATAAGGTTTTTTTTGGTATTGGATTTTTAGAACAATAGAGCTGAAAACCTTAGCCACCATGTCAGTGAAATTGTAATATTGTTTATTTCATTGAATAAAGCATGTTTTTTTTCATCACAGATATATTACATCTATATGCATTAAGCTATTTATATACAATGGGTAGGTAGCAACGACCATAGAAAAATCCATGAAGCTTGGCACAAGAACTAATTAGAACCTGTCTAACGGCGTATCTTTTTTGTTAAATTTATAAGTGTAAATGACCTACTACTTATTTAATTCCTTTTAACACTTTACAGGGTCAACCAGGAACACCAGGCGAACGTGGTCCAATTGGTCCTCGAGGAGATAAAGGTGACCGAGGAGATAACGGTCCTAGAGGGCCCGAAGGACCAACAGGTGCTAAAGGGGAGGCTGGGGTAGATGGAAGACCAGGTACAGCTGGTCCTCCGGGACCACCTGGACCCCCAGGGTCTTCGGATTATAGTAATTTTGATGTAAGTGGAAGATTGATATACATTTTTGCTTTAGGAAGCTATGAGTATTTGAGCTTAAGTTTATAGAGTACTTGGAGCTGGTTCT
This sequence comes from Orthosia gothica, assembly GCA_949775005.1. Taxonomy (NCBI): domain Eukaryota; kingdom Metazoa; phylum Arthropoda; class Insecta; order Lepidoptera; family Noctuidae; genus Orthosia; species Orthosia gothica. The sequence continues at coordinate 6,199,895 of OX459064.1, read as the reverse complement.
CTCAAGTCAAGAAAAAAATACAGAAATTCAATATACTTGTAATTATGAGATCAGCAAATTGTATGAGACTTGATGCTAGTAATGAAATTAAATACATATTTAAAAAAAAAGTAATGCAAATAATGCCATTTATTGTTTTATCGCTTCTCATAAATAATATTTTATGTTTAATGGTGCTTCAAAAATTAAGAAAATAGTCATCATCATTAAAACTTGACTTAACTTGAGAAGTGATGAAATAAATAAATATTATAATTCTAATTAACGCAATATGTATGTAAGCTAAAAATATATAAACCGTGATATTCCTTTTGCTATAGCAAAGTAGATTCATTGCCTAATTAATAATGCCAGTGTGATTTTTATCATTTTCATGCCATCCATTTCGATTAATTTAGTCAAATTGGAAGCCTAGACAAATATACAAGGTAAGTTTTAGGCGAAGTAAACTAAATATAATTTGCTCTCACGGTCGCTTTATCAAGCTATAAATTTTATAGAGTAAAATTTGTCTAGTCTAATATTAGTTCAAAATTATTAGGCAATTATTATTTTATTTGTGGGTTTCTATAGGTAAAATTATATTTATTTAGAACATAACCTGTTTGTTTGATATAATAAATTGTGTGCTTTAGATTTTTGTGAGTTCTTTATACTTCAAAAACTGTACAGTCAGTAATGCGTCACTTCTACCGATACCTATAAAAAATGGGCTTTTCGATGTTTACTTTTTTTCTATATTTTATCACAAAAAGACTAATGAAAACATCACACCTGCCAAAACAGCAAACATTATTTACAAGGAGACTACCAACAGAATCGATCTTCGGTTCCCGATTACCTTCATTGTCAAGTCACTTTGTTTGTGACTTAAACGAATTGCTTTTCGAAGGCAACGATTGTGCCCGCTTTAGCAAACAAACCACTCCGAATAACTTGGGCAGAAGTGTGAAAGTAGCTTGTTCACTGTTGATTTATACCGACGACAGGCACAGATATGGGAATTTATTTGAAAACCTCTCCCAAAGTTTTGTCATGTGTATCATTCGTATAAAAAATAATTTGAATCTTCCCGGAGCCTTTTTGTTAAAAGTTGTACTGTTTTGCCCGGTTTGTTTATTTTTCCATGAAAGAGGAAAAATATACAAGCTGTTTTTTTCCAACAAAGTTGTAGGTAGCAGTTTTCAATATTAATCCCAATTAAATCACTTTTTTATTAAAGTTATAAACGTAAAATCTGGCCCATAACAAAGTTTTAGTGCTTGAATAAAAACGGGCATAAAATCTGTCCATTCAATAAACTTTTTAGGTATTCTGCCCATTTATGTAATTTATTGACGCGATTATACTTTTATTTTACTTCATAAATATAATATACGGTTTTTTAATACAGGAGTCGCTCCTTGGATCGTATGGAGGTGCTATCGGTAGACCGGGAGCACCAGGACCAAAAGGTGACTTGGGCCAGCCTGGACCTATTGGTCCACAGGGTGAACGTGGGTTCCCAGGACAAAAAGGAGAGAGGGGACAGTCAGGCATTGGTGGAGGCAAGGGAGATAGGGTAAGATTAGTTTTAACCTTATTGTACACGTGTCTATGAAACAAGAACTTCCTCGCACTATTATAATATATGTGATAATATATGGCGTTTAAAAAAGCGTATGGAAACAATTTATAATGAAGCCATTGCACAAACAGACATACGGCTTTGTTTTTCGTATTGATTGGAACAACATAACATAATTATGAACATTACAGATGATAATCTTTTGTCAGATAATTTTGTACTAATTGGGTTAATTTAGTTATTGCAGTTATTATTTTCAACATAAATAGTTTAATTATAAATAGCGTATTGTCACTTATTGATGATAATCTCACTCCGATTATGTACTGACCATTGTTGATGTGGTATTTATTATGTTCCTTAAGCTGATGCTACGATATACCTATGTTCTAATATAATTGCTTATGATTCAACACAATCATGGATCTTGGTAGAATCCGGAGAAGAAGAAGTATTCTAAGTATAGCTTCATCATATTTTATCTACCCAGAGGATATTTTTGGAACAGCTGCAAATAGTCAAACACACTCTCTTTCTACTTTGATCGATAGTATTTAGTCGTAATCAATAAAAAATTTGCTTACCGAGTGTCGTGATTATGATAACAGTATCTGAATTTATATGAATAATGATAGGGATTGCTATGTTTTATGTCCTCTTATTATAAATGAATAATTAAGTGTGTAAATTTCTTAGGCCAGTATTCCAGAAGCTCATGCTCATGTTCAACTCATATCAAAATGGAAATGGACAGTTGTGATTGGTTGGCTTGTTTTTTTTTACACTAACGTGCTCAAATCCTAGATCCTTGACGCCCTAAACATTACCAAACTCTTTTAACACAAAATCTGGGGAATTGACTAGTGTTAGCTTGTACTTGGAACGTACTTGTACTTACTAACTTGGACTTTCATTTTTATTCAATGTAGAAGGAATTCAGTAACGTCTGGGGCTCTTGGTCTATTGAGTACACATAATATCAAGCTGAAGAGTCATATGCCAAACTCGAGAGTTGTCATTGAGGCTGTTGGTTGGTAGATATGGCCAATTTTAAGTTTGAGTCAAGTATCTGCAATACGGCACTAAATGTATCAATGTAGTGATTTCAAAACAATTTCTAATATAGTCAAACCTATACAGGGTTATCCAGGACCTCAAGGAGAGCGAGGATACAAAGGTGATCGTGGAGGCCCAGGATTGGATGGCAGACCAGGAATACCAGGTGCTAGTGGCAGACCAGCTGATAAGGGAGAGAAAGGTAACATAACATCTGTGAAAAATCAAAATTATGTTGAACTTTGTGTCTCATAAAAACTAACTTAATTAAATCGAAGACTGCTGATTTGGTGGTATCCGCTAAAAGCGGAACCCAACCCGCAAGGGCGGTTATAAACTACTTACCTAGGTTATCCAGCTGGTACTACGAGCTTATTAGAGATACCAAACGAAGTACTTCCAGGATGTTGCTCGTTAGTTACCAACCTATTTACCCCTTGTCTTTTATGAATATATCCACATTTAGAAATTTTTAAAGAAAATTCTTCAATTATTAAACATTTCTTATTAATAATGATATAATAATCATAGGTGAACGCGGACAACCCGGACCACCTGGTCCACCAACGGCTGGTGTCTTCAATCCTGATGACGCTGAGTTCCTCATAGCTGGTAAATGCAGACTTTTTACTTAATATTGTACGTTAAAATTTACAAAATCTATTGAGATCTGTTTTTGCCTACTAAGATTTTGAAAATTTTAACGTTTGCATTTAATCAATTCCATGGGTGTATCCACGATGGGGCAAGTGGGCAATTTGCCCCACTCTTCACTCTAACTGGACCTAAATAGGTTAATACCTGGTTCTAGAGAAAAAACTGTCAGATGGGTGGTCAAACATTCTCGAGGTCACTTGGCCCGTTCTTCCAGTTCACATTCTCTTGCTTTTATGCGTGCTGGATCGAGAATTCTTGGTTGGTTTTACCACTCTTGGGCCCCGAGCTGATTAGTCCAAACTAAAGTTTTTACTATTTTTCGATTTTCCTTTCTTTTGCCTCACCTCTAAATGCTGGATACGCCAATGATCAATTTACTTCTGGGCACTTTTCACGTTAACAGCGATGTGGACGAATTTTATGACGCCCTATGACCCTTGCCCTTTTATTCGTAGTTTTAGTTCTATTCTATGTGATTACACCATGATGATAATAATAAGCAAAGATGACACAGTTAATAAAACTGATCTTAAAGCTACATTATACATTGCCTCTCTGAGATCATAAAAATGTACCCCGTTTTTTTTGTTAGACTAAATAATAGTCTAACAAAAAAACAGAGTCAGAGTATTGATGACATGACTTGTGTTAGAAAATAAATTCTAACAAAAGTATTAGATCATCAATGCCGTATTTGAAAACGTATAGTCTGTATTTACATTGTCAAAAATCATAAATGTGTGAAATAGGTGCCAATCTATACTTCTATACTTATTACTTATATACTTATAATATTATAAGGAGGAAAGATTTGTATTTTAGTATTTTTATATGTAACGAATAAAATTAAAAACTACTGGACCGATTTCAAAAATTCTGTCACCGTTGGGAAGCTACACTGTCCCCGGGTGACATAGGCTACTTTTTATCCCTGTATTTCCACGGGAACGGGAACTACTTGGGTGAAACCGCGAGGCGTCTGCTAGTACTATTATAATTCGAGATCACTAAAATGTAATGACACTATCCAGAAATTTTATATACCTTTACTGTACAAAATATTTTCCTCCTTTGTACAGCACAAAGACCTGTAAAAAAATTCATTGACGGCATGTTTACTAACAAATAGAAATTCATATTTAAAGGACAAAGGCAAGCTGTGGCTGGCTCGAAAGGAGACAAAGGTGAAAAGGTGAGGTTTTGAATTTATTATTCAAACACCAATTAGGTTGGGGCGAAATTGTGAATGCTCGAGGATCCCTCAATCTTATATTCATTGATGGCATTATTATGAGTTGTGAGGTGACTCTTAATTGGATGAGAAGTTTTTAAGTCTATAATTTAATGGCAATGTGCAAATTGTGTTAAAAGAGCCTACGTTTAAATAAAATTATAATTTTCAAGTTTAATTTTATTTTAGTATTTGCTATGTATGTAAAAGGTAGTATTTATTTTTTAACACGAAAAATTAAATATGCTTAGTACCTGCTTAGTAAAAATCGTTTTCATGTTAACTTTGTCTTATTTTTTTGTAATTTTCTTTGTTTATTTTTTTAATTATTCTGTGAGACTAAATTTACTTTATTCTAACAAACTGCAACAGGGTGAAAAAGGCGGTCGAGGCAATGATGGGCCTCCTGGTTTCCCGGGCAAAGATGGCAAGTCGGGTGAACGCGGTGACATTGGACCATCGGGCATGCCCGGCACTTCAGGCCCGCCTGGTACACCTGGCCTGAAAGGAGAGAGAGGAGAAAGGGGACCACCTGGACCTATCAGCGTTACTATGGCTGGATCTGATATTGTTACTATCAAGGTATAGTATGTTTTTCAATCCATTGTTGATAACCTTTTTAAAGTGATTCTACTGGATCGTGAAGTTTTTCAACAAAAACCTATAAAAGTATACAAAAATGCAATATTTTATTAGATAAAAAAAATATTTTTTTTTCATACAAACACGTCTCTAATTATAATTTCATAATTAAATAACAATATTCCTTGCTTTAGTTATTGTTCTGAGTTTGGCACGTGTTAATAAAGTTGTATTGCTTGGTCCAAAACTCAAACGCGCTCCTTTAATCACAGCTATTCATCTTTACCAACTTACCCTTGGATTGAAAGATTAGTTTCTTTACTTTGATGACAGAAAAGATGCATTCATAGCAGTACCTATTGATAGATTTATGTTAACCTGGCATTATATATTCACAAGCGGCTCTATAAAGTCAAGGTTATGACTTCTCTCAACATGACCTTACGCAATCATTTGTGTTACCTAAACAAAAACGTAGTCAAATATTAGTAAGCATGATGTATCGTTTATTAAATAATACGATAAGATAGGAACCAAAAGAGCGATAGACACGACTAATGACTTCGATAATATGTAAAGTAAAAATAATAATAATAAATATGTAAGTATAAAACACGAAGACAGAACATGAGCAAGAGAATATGAACAAGAGAGAAGACACTTAATAATATAGTAATGTAAAGGACATACTAATGAGATCCAGTATTAAGAGTAAAGGAGACAAACATATTTTGATGTCTACTTCGTGTAAGAGTTATTATCACTATCCCGCTATTTTGTGTAAACAGACTTTTTGTCTGGACCCAGTTGTTAACCAGCGATATGACGAATTTCAATTGTGTGAATTACAATAACATGTACAAGTATTAGTACGATTTTTTTTAAGTAGATATACCTTACTTAGTTGGCGCATGAGATAGTACCAGTTTACAAGTGACAGCTAATCTATAACATACTCTAACTACGCCAAAACAGGGTGACAAGGGTGACTCTGGATTGCGAGGAAGGAGAGGAAGACCTGGTCCTTCAGGACCTAAAGGAACCTCAGGGAATCCAGGGCCACCAGGACCTCCCGGCAGGCCTGGAGATAAAGGCGATATAGGGCTGCCAGGATGGATTGTAAGTAGTGAGAACAATTCTTAGGGACTAGACTGCGATTGATCGATGACGACATGTTATAATTTGAGATATCAGTATCTTATTATCTGAGGTGATTCGTATTGTCTACTTGGGACACATCATCAATCGTTGTCTAGTTGCCTCTATAAAATATGTTATAATAAATTTTAATGTTTTTCTTAAAAATTATGCTAATTTATTATTTATTTTTCCATTTGCTGCTCAGAATGCAAAGGTAAATGAAGTGTTATCTCTAATTGCAGTTAGTACAACGTAAACAAAGTTTAACTAGTTGATACGTTCTAGATACTTTAGGTAAAATTACATAGTTTCAAGTTATTCTGGTTTCGTTCAGGTAAGGATATCGGTGTCTTACATAAAATTATATTACAGGGTCGTCCCGGAACGTTAGGACCACCAGGTCACCTAGGACCAGTTGGACCAAAAGGAGAGAAAGGAGACCCAGGTGTTAATATCTTGGATGTGTCAATGGTAAGTAAAATTTTACACGTGATGACACAAAATAATGAAACAGTTTTAGTTTTCGTCTCTCTTGTAATTTAGAAGAAAACAAATAAGAAATATTTTTGTACAAAAATAAATTTAATTTCCAAGTGTGTCATTTTATACAGGTACTCTAGTTTCAACAAACTTAAAAAGTGTTGGATTACCATCTTACAAAACTTGTTTATCCACTACTAATTAGTTATTTTTCTTCACTGTCAAATAAATAAAATTAATTCAGTCTATGATAAAAATAGTAAGTAAAAAATTGTTATCAGTTTATCTTGATTTTACACGTCTCGTTATTTTAAGAGGTAGTCCTCCAACGAAACCTTCAGAAACGATACCTGTTGGTTCAGGCAATGGTTCCTTTAGACTGCAAGCTGCTGGTTCCACTGAGAACTTCTGCAGAACTGCTGCAAGCCCTGCGATTGACTGCATTTGTCCTAATCTGGCACCTGAAATGAATATTTCATTCTGTTAAATTAATATTGTCACTACAAAAAAAAACTACCAAAAATCAAAAAGCCATAATCATTTTTGAGGTTTAGCTCTATTTGATTTTCCAATATTATCTTTGGTGCTAATAAATGGTTGGTTTTGGTTGCTATTATTGTATAGCAAATAATTGCGTTTTTATATCGAGAAGTTCTTCATTAGTTCCGAATGTATAATAGAATGTTATATAATCAGATAAGTAAATATAAAATTATTAGGGCTTACCAACACAAGATCGAGGTCCCTCTCCAAACGGTAAATATACAAAATTTTTGATATCTTCTTTGGTACCGTCGCTGAACCTCTCAGGGTCAAAAGTGTTTGGATCTCTGAAGTACTTCTCGTCTCTATGAATAGCTTGTATAGGTATCATCACCTTAACATCTTGATTGATGGTGAGGTTAATTTCAGGGAATGTATATTCAGGTACACAACACATTCTTAATAAATATCCAACTGAAGGGTACATCCTCATTGATTCGTAGAACGCCATTTCCAAGTATTTCATCTCTTTGACCGCATCGTAGGTAATTTTATTATTATGTTTGGCTAAAACTGTGTCTATTTCTTGTTGTACTTTCCTCTGATATTCAGGGTGGAATGCTAACTGATGCAGAGCGTAACTGGAAGCGGTAGATGATGTTTCAAAACCAGCTCCGAAGAATACGAATGCTTGAGCAGTCATTAATAAATCATCCATTTCTAAGTCCACTATTTTGGGTGATCCATCTGGATTCTTCTTTTCAATAGACTCTCCGATAATTTTACCTTTTTCTCTGAGCTCCAACATTAAATCTATGAAATCGTTTCTGCCCGATGGTTTATAGTTTCTATTCTTGAGCACAGTTTGAACTAAAACTTTCATGTTCGCTTCTAACTCAGGTGCTAAAAAGTGCATGTTTTTACACAATTCTGGGAACATCATTTTCAGTGCTCCAGCAACCGCGTCTCTGAATCTTCTTTCAAAAATTCTTTTGCCAAGTTTTCTAAAATGGGAATTTTCATCTGTTAGTGAATCCATATCAATACCAAAAGCACATACGCCGATAAAATCTGTTGTATATCTTGCCATAAGTTCTCTGGCATCATAATATTCCCTGTCAACGACCTCTTCTGTAATAACCTGCAACTTTTCAGCTCTGTCTGTGATGATATGGAACATTGCCTTGAGCTTACCCGTGCTGAAAGCGGGGGTAAATCTCTGGCGAATCAAACGCCATGAATCACCGTCAGCAAAGAAAATGTTCTTTAATAAGGGTTCGATAACTGTCTTGTGTGGATTGAGACCTCTCGAATGGAAATACTGGAAGTCTGTTGTAAGGATCCGTTTGATTATTTCCGGATCTCTAATAACCAATTCTGGAGCCGTGCCTCTGAAGAATCCGACAACTTTCTCCTCTCGATATTTGTTGTATGTTTCCGTAGCCATCATACACATGCTTGCTTTTTGCATGAACTGTTTCAAGTTCGTGCCGAAGATGGGCAATGGTTTGTCATGTTTGATGCCTTTTTTCTTCCAATAATCGAATGTCCGCGTGCCATAGAAATAAAGTGTCACTAAAGCGACAATCACCAATATAAGAAACATTTTGTCTGAGTCAATTCACATACACACTCCGGTTCTGTCCACACAACACGCGAAGCACAAGTCAACTACTGTCGAAACGAGTATGCGTACATATTTAATGATATTTATAAAAGCGGACTCGCTATACAATACACGTTGGGATTCTTTGTTCGCGTTATCTGTTTGTTTATCACCAAAACTGTTAATCGCTCGTGCAGATAATTTTTTACAAAAATATAAGTCCATTGCAGATATTGTATTGTTTTCATTATTTAAATTTCTTTTAAAATAACTAATTGATTCACTTTTTATTTATATAGAATAACCTACTACATTAAACAAGGTTCCTGTCACCTTATTGGTACTTTAAATGCCAAATTTGAATTTGTTTGGTGATGTAGGTTACTAAACTATGACTGTGTTAACATAGACCGATAGCGCTAGGTTTTGAGGTTTCAAAAATATTAAAGTTGTTTGTGTTTCGCATATAGTTTCCAGACCATTTGCCCAACCTAATACCTTAGTTTGTGTCATCCTAGGTATTTGCATAGGTAGAAATTTAGGTATTTGTCTTTTCGACCAGTATTGGACGAAAAGAAAATTAGAGATGAAAATTTTACTTTCACGATAATAACGAAGTAGTAACTGATGTACCTAGGCATTTTGTGTCACATCTATCCACGATAATCCTAATACTTAACCAATACCTAACATGTCGGCCAACTAGCTCAAAAGAATATTACAATAGGTTAAATAGGTGTTACGCGTTTTAGAGTACTGATATCTGTTGGTTAAAATATTTTGTGTCGAATTCATCCACGACTTTTATAGATATTTTATTTTTTTATTACAACACCCTGTAAAATCCACAAAAGAAAATGCAAGTTATTAGAGTTTACGTGTTTTTGATTATTATGGTGTAACAAAACACTGTGCATAATTTGTGTCGTTTTTATCCACGAAATCTTATTATTAAAAAAAAGTACTAGACTTCTTCGCACGAAGGGCGAGCGCGGAGAAAAGCGCGGGAACGCGCGCGGCGGATGCCGGCCAGCTGGACTCGCGGCGCGTATATTTATTTACATTAGGTCTTTGCAAGTTGCAACAAACAAGTGCGTACGTTTGCACTAAAAACTTAACTAAGAATTAGTTGCTAACACGAGGTTAAATTGACATTAATGTATAACAAACTGTCAATTTAATCTAGTGCTAGCAACTAAATCGTGAGTTAAGTTTTTTGCGCAAGTGGGCCTTAACAGTTAGTTATGAAGCCGTGAAAGACTAAAATGGAATATAATCTAAATATAATAAATGTGTTATATCGACACCCAATATATAACCCAATACAAAGTAACTCAATATGGCATGGTTTTCAACACAGTTTTTTTTTTGCAAGGTTTTTTTGTTTAACTACTGCAGGCATAAGTTGTTCTGTACAATTTCAGGTTTCATGTTAATAATTTTAATTGCTTTCTCAGTTTTAATAAAACTACTGCAAGTATGATTTTTGATTTGATATGATTGATGTACAGATTTTAAGTTTAATATGAAAATCATTGTAACTACCGTTGCAATGCAAATTGTCCAGAATCCAGACCGATACAAGTGGTGTCTAATCCCAAACAAAGAAACCGAGCCGACGTACTTTACTGATTATTTTATGTACACCAATCGCGTTCGGTTCCGTTACACGGATAAAGATGGTGATCTATCTATCGCCGTGGAACGGCACCGAACGCGAACGATTTACAAAAAAATAATTGGTATAATCAGGTGAAAAACGCTAGTTACGTCGGCACGGTTTCCTAGTATGGGATGAGGCATCTGTATGTATATAATACTAGATTATATTATCTGTGTCGCTACTCTGTGTCGACAAGTTCACCTTGGGTAACGGCTAACTTATGTCGGAAAATAAGGTCTTCAACAGCGCTGCCAAGTCCTGCAAAAAGGTGTTGCAAAGGTCTCGGTCCGACCACATTACTAACATGCCACATAACTACAGTCGAATAGGGACATAACTTGCGTCTTACCCAGTAGGTAATAAAGAGTTTCGGTCCCTGGGTAAGTCGGTTGAGTCGAACTTCTGCCATCCCTCACTACCACCACTGCTGAAACCCGACTTCACTGAGGAGAAGGCAAACTTATTTGCCTTTTTTTGCGGAATCTTTGCGTCTGCATTCTGGTGATGCGTGGCCCCTTATTTCTCCTGGTGGGTGTGAGACATATATGTCGGACATTCGCATCCATCAAAATGACGTTCGTAGAGTGCTGGGCAACCTCGACTTGAACAAAGCTAGTGACCCCGACGGTATACTAGCACTTGTTCTTAAAACTTAAGCGCCCAAACTGTCTACGATCTTGACACTTCTATTTCGCCTTTCGTTTGAAACTGGAAAAGTGTCGAATGCTTGTAGGTAAGCTAACCTACAAGTCCAAGAAGGACAGTTGAGCTGATCCGGCCAATTACAGACTTCTACGTGTGCTTAATATTAAGCTCTTGGCATACCTAGAAGCTAATGACATCCTAAGTGATTGCCAATACGGCTGCCGCCGAACTTGTTGTATGCCATTCACATCTGGAGTAAGGCAATCGAAAGGCACGGGGAGGCGCTTGCCGTCTCCCTAAAAAACTCGATAGCTTTCGATAGGGTCTGGCACGGAAGCCTTATTAGTAAGCTTCTTTCATTAGGTCTGCCTGGTGATGGTATGTGTGATTGAATTGTAGAATTTGAGTGGTTATAGATGGGTGCTCGTTGGACCAATTGGATATTAATGCTGGGGTCCCTCAAGGGTTGGTACTCTCAGCAACGTTATTTTTGCTGTATATAAATGATCTGCTAAAAATTTGGGCATGCAGACGACAGCACTGTTGCTGAGAGGTACTTGTCCTTTGTGAGGCTGTGGTGGAGCGTTTGAGCTTATCCTTGAAGCCAGTATCCAAATGTGGTGATGCCAATTTGGCCAGGTTCTATGCTGCTAAAACCCAGGCGTGTCTTTTCTCTGTTAAAATAAGCGAATTCCACTCGGCTCCTTCCTTCCGAGGTGTAAACGTGCCAATAATGGACCATCTTGATCTTCTTGTCGCAACTTTTAACACGATCCTCAATTTTGGGCCATACATCGAGGCAAAGGCTCAGCTGGCTGCTATAAAGTTGGGTATCCTCGCAAAGGAGAAAGAGGAAGAGAGGGCTATGCTCGGAGTTTCCTTGCGTGATCGAATCAGAAATGTTAAGATCCGCAAGAGAACCAGGGTTACCGACATAGCCCGAAGAATTGCCAAACTTAAGTTGCAGTGGGCAGGGCACATTGCTCGCAGAACGGATGGCCGATGGGGCAGAAAGGTTCTGGAATGGCGACTGCGAACCGGAACGTTGCGTTGGAAGGCCTCCCACCAGGTGGACCGATGACCTGGTGAAGGTTGCGGGGATCCGCTGGTTACGAGATGCATGGGACCGGTCAATGTGGCGACGCTTGGGGGATGCCTATGTCCAGCAGTGGACGTCTTTCGGCTGATATTATGATGATGATGATCCTTGCAAAGGTGAGACGGTTCTTCACGCCAGAACAGTTTTTCAAGTTGTATCAAGCGCAAGTTCGATGATGTATGGAGTACTTATCTCATTTCTGGGACGGATCTGCCAAATACCAGCTTGATGCACATAAGTTGATAAAAAAACCGGCCAAGAAGCTCATCAGCGATGAGGCACTGGTAGAGTCAAAGCTCTAGAGCCTTGAACATCATTGCCAGCTTATCGGTTTTTTATCAGCTGCATTTCGGGGAGTGTGCAATGAAATTACATGATCTCATATTCCGCCTAGCTCGTTTCGTTCCATTCCCGTTCGTAGAACATAGAGCAGTGATGGCCCAGTGAAAACAGATTACATAAAGTTAAACCAATGTGTAACTAAAGATACAATGTTATTCATATTGGGTGTCGATATGTGGTCTCATACTGGACGTTAATACAGTGATTGTTAAAAAAGGGGATTATTAAAGTTCATAGAATCGAGCATTGTAAGGGATGACGGAAAAGCCGAAAAAAAGTCCTTGTTTTAAGGACCGTGATGAAATAAAACTATACATAATCACTATCACCACACATATCTGGAGTTTTTTTTTCACTTCGTGTATTATTTGTTTTGCTAACTGTACACTACCTACTCGAAGTGTGGCACGGGATATTGAGAAGCAGTATAACGAAAAAGCGGTAGGTAGGTAGGTACCTACCTACCGCTTTCAGGTTCAAATTGGAAGCGAATCGAAGCGTCAATCCAAGAAAATAATTGACGACATTGACCGTCTTCTAAGCATGGACCATTGACATTCGTAGGTAAGACAGATTGCAGACGCATGATTTGTACAAAATTCCCACGTCATTATTTTTATCTCTACAAATTTGTTCATTACGTAGCGGAGATAAGAATCAATTAATAGTCAATATAATAGTTATGTTATCTATCTTATTATATTATATATAAACATATAAAAGAAGAAAGTGACTGACTGACTGACTCACTCACTGACCATCAACGCACAGTCCAAACGGCTGAAGCTTCAATCATGAAACTTGGCATGTAGGTTCCTTTGGTAGTGTGGGTGAGCACTAAGAAAGGATTTTTGGAAATTCCACCCCTAAGGGCGTGCAATAGGGGATGAAAGTTTGGATGTTTGTTTGTTTGTGTTGTATTGTTGTTGTTGTTTGGGTTTGGCAGTATGCTGGTGTTGATTTGAGGGAGAATTGCTTTTCCCATGGACAGTTCTATGTAGCGTGTTCACGTGTTAGCTCATCAAATAGTCTGGTGATATTGGCGCCGACATCCAAAATGGTTAAAAATGTTGTTTACAAGGAAATACTATAATTTAATTGCTTACTTATGATTATGATTACTTATTATTAGTCATGGATAAACACAGAAATAATGAAGGGATAGGGACAGGCCAAGGATAGAGCGTATTGATTTAAAGTAGGTAAGTATAAGTCTGTCCTAAGAAAAACTTTCATATTACATTATTTTTATCATATTTTTTACTTTTCTCTACATACTGTTAAAAAATGGTAAGGAGAAGCATTTAGTCTACGCGTGCGAAGCCGCGGGCAAAAGCTAGTTTATTTATATTATGAACGCTATGCATCTAAGAAGAAATCGTACCGAACGAACGTGTGTGCATGCCTGGCCTCCTTCGCCCGGCCTCCTGCGCCCGCTACCATTGTTTTTGTGTTTTATTCATATAAAGGTACATATCGTGCATGAAAATGACACAAATTTACAATGTCGATTTTTCATGCATTTATGATATTGATTATGTTAACTCTAATGATTGTAATATTTTTTTGAAGCGTTTGTAGCTTGGAAAAACAAAATAATTAAAAATCTTAAAATTGCGTGGCCTAATTTGGCACAAATTTAATTAATAGGGTTATGTAAGTGATCTGAGAAAGGAAATAGTAATTTCATAAATTGTAATATTTTTTTGCACTTTTTTGACACACTGACCCCTATGTCAGTTTGCACTGGACGAATATGACACAAATTGGGTTTACACACTCCGCAGACTATCCTAGATATGATAGCATAATTATTTTAAACTTTAATTTAATTTTGCCAGTTTTGATTTGAATAAAAATAATCAACCACAAATCATCGAATTACTGAAAATGCAAGTAACAGATGTGACACAAAACGCAAAAATAAGCTACATAGGTACGACTGTATCCACAGGCAAGAAATAAGCAACTTTAGATTTTTTTTAACTTATGACATCAAAATAGCCTAGCGCTATCGGTCTAAACAAAGGAAGTCCGCAAGTGATAATCATTATTTTTGATGTCTCTCGCATTAGTATACCAACACAAATAGTACCTAGCAAGGTCACCCGGATAATTATGAATTTTGTTAAGGCCTATATATAGGTAAACACACACATTGTTGCTAGTCGGTGACATTTATACCTACCTTCTACAGTTTTGTCTGTTAAGTAAATAAGAACTGGATTAATTATTGTATTTATTTATTTTATTATTAATGTACACACAGATAATACAAATAGAAAACACATCATGACAAAGGAGTACAAGGGTACTGCTTATTTCTTTAGAAAATTGTACCAGCAGACCCGTGAAAAGGAGAAATGTAGACAAATAGTGTGTGAGAGCAGGTAGAGTAGAAAAGTGAACGACTAAACTAAGATATAAAAACATACACATATAGTATAAGTGATATATACTTAAATAAATACATAACTCTAAAATATATAGATACTGAATATATATACATATGCTTATAAATATCAGATTTGAGAGGAAAGATAATGCTCTTTTAAACGTTTTTTTTAAAAAGTGAGATAGTATCTAGATCTTTAATGCTAGGCGGAAGTGAGTTCCACAATCTTACAGCATGGACAGAGAAGGAATATGAATAATAGCTAGTTTTATGAGGATGGCATTTAAGGAGGGATCTAAGATGTGACCTACATAATGCGTCTCTAGGGCGAGTATAAGAAAATCGCTCACGCAGGTAGGAAAGACAAGACGGGTTGTGTAAGATGTTGAAAAGGAGTCATAAAATCCGAGTGTTCCTGCGAAGACGGATAGGGAGCCACTTGAGTTTCTTGCGAAGGTGAGATACATGATCATACTTACGTAGACTATAAACAAAGCGTGTATTATGAAAACAGAAGTTATGTAACCGATATCGAGTTTAAACAAGAACAGTGCATGTCGAACATGTCTCATTATTTTTATATATCCTATATCAAATTTTAAATAGAATGAAAATGTTTATATTGATTCATGAAATCGATAGACATGCGAATGCAACAATGGAATTTAAAAAACCGGTGCGCAACTTCAAACAATAGAAAACCAAACAAAACTTTTTTAAATGCGTATTTAACATAAAAATAAATATATCTGCCGACCATTTTAACAACACTTAAATATAACCCAAAACATAATTTTAAAACGTGACATTTTCAACGCCAAATCCGTATATATCTGCGCCACAAAAATCTGTCGGTAAACTGTGAAAGGTCGTGTTGACTGATTTGAAATTCAGTACACGCCCGTAACAGGGCTCTTATGTAAATATAATCACATACAAAGGGACAGACGGGCTTAACGAACCCACTCAGATCTACTGTCACCCCAGAAACATCTTATCGCTTAATAAAGAGAGTAATTAAAAAAAACACATTTAATGAGAACATAGTAAATTTGAGTCTCTCTGTATTGGACTTGCTGATGGAAAAAAACAAAACACTAACAAGGACTAAACAAGACAAATACAAGAAATATTTATGTTTTTTTTTTTTCGTTGACTAAACTGACTTTAGGTGGGTTGCTACTTTATCGTTACATAAAAATAGTGTCGTATCCTGAGTGATCGAAAGTTGATCGAAAATGGAACTATTTCACGGCAAAAAATTACATTTGTTAATAACTTGCGGCCCTTATTTAATTTCTACTCATTTACGTCAGGCTAAATTCTATCTATTGCATTTATTTTATTGTTGATTTCTTACTTATTACAATAAAAGTTTATGTACTATTTATTTATTTATTTCATAACAATTGCTTGCTGTACTAACAGTTTGCACCAAGCCAAAGACATAAACACTTATAAACTAAAGAACTTTACACAAACATTTAACATAGCTTTATCCTTATACTTAAATATATCGACGTCAGGTTCCTGAGCAATTAAAATTAATTGTGTGTGTAATTAATTGTGTATTAATGTATTATATTTAAATATATTATGTTTATAGCCATAAAACATTTATTTATACCAATTAGTAAAAGGAGATGTTCCAGAAATGTATGGAGCCTGGGCCAGGTCTATGTACACTTTATGTAAATATCGCCATATATTATAGTAACCGTTTTTTATTGTTAATTTTCTTTAATTTCACTTCATTTCAAAGTAAACTTAAATTAAGTTTGTCTAGTAGAGCAACACAACATCTAATAAACATGGTGGATTAGATCAGTAGTATGCGAAAAATGACATTTTGAAAATGACATTTTATTGACGTGTCATCGTAAAATCTGCGTTAAAAAAACAACACGAGTTCAATTGCAACAGAGAATCAATCAATCAATATCCGTATAAAGTAGCAAGCTGGGTTGCAAAACTAAAACAACCACTAAAATGCCGAAACATATCCAATTCAAAGCCAAAGCAAAGAATGACTCAAAGAAGTCACTTCTTAAAACTGTCAAAGTCGTCGAATGTCATGTCAAACACAACTGTCATGGCTGCCCTAAAAATAGGGTTATCGTAGTAAAAAAATTGATCAAATGATATTTTTTTACTCATGTACCCTTCTTCAAATTAATTTGTTAGTATTTTTATGGTATTCCTCTATTTTTTCCTATTTATCTATGTAGTGTACATAGTGATGGCCCAAAATCGAACATCTCCTTTAATTGAGTAGTCATGTTACATCGATTCGATGAACCATTTATGATTGAGCCTACAACACAATGCTCCGCACTTACCACATTAAAAAACCATCGGTACATGGTAGACATACGCACTAAACGTTTTGGAAATACTTTCATTATGCGTACAGCTAAGGAGTGGAATTCCCTGCCGGAGTCTGTGTTTCCCGATAGCTACAATCTTGGGGTCTTCAAGTCAAGAGTGAATAGGTTGCTTCTAGGCAAGCGTGCTTCACCGTCGACCACAACATCGCTTACCATCAGGTGAGATAGTGGTCAAGCGCGAGCCTTTTTATAAAAAAAAAAAACATTGGCAGCTGTCATTATAATCTACCAAATTAATAATCTCAATATAGAAAATAAAATTATAAAACTGACAAAGAAATCAATGACTATCAATCTGCCTAGTCTTTTCCCAACTATACAAAGTTGGGTTGACTTTCAATCTAACCAGATGTGGTTAGCTATGTAGCTGAAAATAAACATCGGTGTCTAAGTTGAACACAAATATATAATAAATAGCAGCATCGCAAATGAATTGTAATCTGGAACAATTTCAAGCCAAGACAAAGTTAATGAGGATTGTGCTGCCCCTAATTTAAAGATCACACAAGATAATATAACAAATGTAAAACATTTAATAACAAAAGCAAAAATCACAGGTATCAGCGCAAACACAAAAATTTAAAAAAAGTAACGACATTCACGCTTCCTCACCACACCGCCTCATCGCAAATAAATAAATTATGATTTTAAAACAGACAAATTCTGAGCATATATAACCATTGTTTTTGCAAAAAAACATCGCCTTGTACACGAAAAATGGAACTCTCTGTGACCGTAACCTCTTTATAGCAAAATTATCCCGAAGAGAGAACCCCATAAAACAAAGTTACCCCCAGCCGTAAACTGAGATTTTCTATGTCATCCGTAAGCTTACAACTTTGGAGGTTATAGAGAACTCGCTTTGCCGTGTTTATACGGTTATATCTTCTGACATAATAATATGAATTATACTGAATGTTATAGCTGGATTGACGTAACGTTGTTTTGGATACTTTGGTCCGTTTATTTGGTTAGATATTGCCTGTTTGCTTATTAGATTAGCGTTTTAGACGTGATCTGTGTCATTTTAAAGTGACCAATATTTTGTTCTATTAATTCATCATCTGTCTGCGAGTATTTCGATAAAGTAAACTCTTTCTTTAAATGAGTATTCTTTACTTCTTCTTTGATGATTATCATTAATAAGTAAAGTTAGTAATTTCTATGTATCGAGTAGGTAATATCTATTTGATAAACCAATTTTCAAAAGTATATTCAAGAGTCTGTAAACAGTTTGCTTATTTTACTTAATATTATAAATGCGAAAGTTTGTGCGAGAACGGCTGAACGGATCTGGATGAAAGTTGGCACAGAGAAAGAATATAGTCTGGAATAACACATAAGCTACTTTTTGTCTCTTATACCATCTAGTTGTATTTTTTTTTATTAGTAGTTATTGAAATTATAAATTTAATTATTATTATTACTTTATAGACCTGAAAAATTGTAATCTGTAAAATTTTTGTACAAATAAATTTATTATTATTATGTCCTTTATTTTATTCAATTTCTTATTTTATACATTTTTAAATATTTTCAAAAAACACATACAAAAAAGAAAAACATTTAAAAATATAAAAAATAAGAGGCCCACTGGTATCGGGAACAGGGTCCAAGCTACCGGCGGTCAGGGCTCCAGAGAGAGGAACCTCCTAACAATACGAGCAGTGTCCAGCAATACTGCTTTCTGGATCAGGCCCTTGACCCAGCTGCCTAACGAGAGCCTCCTAAGATGTTGGTCGAGGCTCGTGGCTATTAAGCCATTGGCCGACACGACTATCGGTACAATGATCGCTGTGTCCACATCCCACATGTCGACAACCTCGCGAGCCAAGTCAAGATACTTGATTTGCTTATCTTTCTCGGCTTTCACGAGGTTTCCGTCATGCGGGACGGTAATGTCAACAATCATTGCACGCCTCTCGATTCGGTCCACCACCACTATATGAGGCTTATTAGCGATAATCGTCCTGTCAGTGATGATGGACCGATCCCAGTACAATGTGATATTGCCATTCTCGAGAACTGGGTCGGGCACATACCTGTAGTATGGCACCTCCGATGCCACAAGAGTGTATTTCAGAGCAAGTTGCTGATGGATAATCCTGGCTACAAGGTTGTGCCTATGCAAGTACTCTTCGTTAGCTAGACGAGAACAACCAGAGATAATGTGGCGGATCGATTCACCCGGACGGTGACATGCCCGACAGATGTCAACCGTGCCATCCTTCACAATAAATCTCCGGTAGTTATTCGTCATGATAACTTCATCCATTTATTATTATTATTATTATCCCCAAAAAACTTCGGGTCCCATTGGACAACTTCTGACTTTCACGCAGGTGAAGCCGCTGCCAGAAGCTAGTTCTGAATATTTATAAACTAAGAGAAAGATTTTTAAAAAATACATATTGGTTTTGCTTCACGCAGGTGACTAAATGATAAAATAGTAAGAGATAGCTGTATCAATTCCGTACATCTAAATATTTGTATTCACTATGATTTCGATAGTGTTTGTTGAGATAAGTAATCAGAAATCCAATTGGTATTATATGACTTTAACAACATCTTATATGACTCACGTTTTTATTTAAGCAGTTACTAAGCAAAGTAACAAAAAATATAGCATCATATGTTCTTTAGTTTTTTTTATACCTTCTTTTCTTCCAACCAGTTCAAAGGTGAAAAGGGCGAGCGAGGCTTCGATGGACTGCCAGGTTTACCCGGTGCTCCAGGACCGGCGGGGCCCCCTGGCCCATCTGGGTCCCTGTCCGAAGCAGTACAGTATCTGCCTGGACCACCCGGACCACCGGGACCTCCAGGACCTCCTGGATCCCCTGGAGTTTCAATAGTTGGACCTAAAGGAGAACCTGGATTCAGTCATTATGAAGAGCATCCTGTGCATGGGAATACTAAATTCTATGGACGGCCGAGTAAGTCATATAATTATGTATTTATGGAATCACCTCATTTTTGTTCTCTGTTTACCTTTAAGTGCATGGTAAGACATATTTTTTTTGTTTAATGTGGATTTGCGCTTGACCAATTTTGCCCTTTCAATTTATTGAACTTAAAGATCGTACGTAGGTACCTACGTAAGTTTTTGCTACGACACGTCAGTTATTATGCTTCTAATTGTGTAAGTGGTGGATTTACAAAAAGACGACTTTTTTATAAAGTCATACGTAGGTGTATTCATAAGAATTATATTATAATAATTTATTAAACAAAGTTAATCAACATTCTAATCCGCCACAACAAATACCAACTGACGGACGGCATCAATTTTATTGGCATATAAAAGAAACATATAAAGAAATTACTTCGGCATTACATTGCCAAATTCCGCATTCAATTCATCATCATTATCATCCTTTCAGCCGAAAGATGCCCACTGCTGGACATAGGCCTCCCCCAGGCGTCGCCACATTGACCGATTCCGTGCGTCTCGCATCCAGCGCCTTCCCGCAACCTTAACAAGGTCATCGGTCCACCTAGTGAGAGGCCTTCCAACGTATCGTCTTGCGGTTCGCGGTCGCCATTCCAGAACTTTTCGGCCCCATCGGCCATCCGTTCTGCAAGCAATGTGCCCTGCCCACTGCCACTTAAGTTTGGCAATTCTTCGGGCTATGTCGGTTCTCCAGCAGATATCATCATTTCTGACGTGATCACGTAAGGAAATGCCGAGCATAGCCCTCTCCATGAATTCCGCATTCAATTGTTAAGACGCAATAATAAATCCTGATTGCTTGTTTTTTTGCGCACACAAATCACAAACGCAAATTTAACCTGGCGTTGTCGTTACTTATTGTGGAAATGAAGTTAGCTGTACCTAATGTATACTTGAAACAGGATTTTTCCTTGACCTGTCTCAACAATAGTAGCATAAATATACATCCGTTCGCAATAATGGCATCTTGTGATAGAATAAAAAATCTACCTTACAGGTCTAGAGTATAAAACTCAATATCGCATTGCCCTAAATGTCGCTTAGTAAATTTTGCCAATTTTCCTTTCAAGCGTCCCTTTACAATTCTAAAAACATTATGACAAGTTTAGGTATAAGTTTAGTTGTAAAATAATATACATAATGCACATTTTTATTCATGAAACTACTCACTGATAATGTTATATCTTCATTAAATTTAATAAATTTTCTGTGAATTAACATTATTTTTTGTGTTTGTTCACGCTGCTTCATGAAAGTCGTAAAGAGTCCTTTGGACGAGCTCAAGGCTCTCAAAGAACTCAAAGATCTGAAGGATAGAGACAGGGATAGACATGGTAAGTAATTCATGCTGCAGCGATGGCATAACGCTGGTGATTGGACTAACTGTTTTTCCTTCCAAAGGGAAAACGGGAAGAGGACTAGAATTAGACTCTACCAAATATTAACAGATCGAATTTTAATCGTAAACAAAATAATTATGCATCCACTGGCAGGTAGAACGCAACAAAGCGGCAACAATGCAACGACGCGTTTTCATTGATATATTGTTCTACAATTGCTGAACAGTTTAATAGGAAACGCGTTGTCACGCTATGCGTCGCGCCTGTCTTTAGGAACCTTTATACAAATAACAAGGAAACGATTGAAATCTTGATTACGGCGTATCTTCGATGCGATGATAAAGTTACCGATCTATATTATACTTGTGTGTAGTTTATGTTTATCTTTGACCTCACAAAGATATATACCATGAATCTAATTTATCTCTCTTTATAATGATCTATAATTTAATAATCCGTAGACTCCCGCAATTTTTGTAATTGTACTTACGTACATAATGAAAATCCGTCCATAATCGGACATACTTAATTAAACAAATCCCTTATTATCTATCAATCCTTTTGATAAGCTTCCTATCTATAAGGAATGTAACGAGTTGACGTACTTTTTCTAAATTATTCTCGAATATAACAAGAGGCATGATTATCTATATGACGTAAATTAAATAATGTAATATCATTCAATGCAGCTAAGGACTGAATTTGTTACCACCCGTTAAAATTTAAATTAATTAAATCTTGAACCGACTTGTTATGGCTTCTGCAAACAATCGCGACGTGGCAACTGCCGGATGTATATCATTGTTGCATCGCGGCTTTCTGTGGCAGCTTTCAGACGAAAAATGTATCTTTTTCACAAATCTCAATAAGAACAAACTGGTTTTTCGTTATAAGCCATGGTCTTTCTGAACTTACATTGCAATAACAGTCAGTTTTTATTAAGGCTGTAACCCATTTTCAGGGCCAGTACAATCGCACCCAGCTACCCATCACACAGAGGAACCGAACAAGTCAGTTCCAGGCGCAGCAGTGTTCCAGACTACCGAAGAAATGTTAAAAGTATGTTTTTTTTTCGTAATTATTTATAAATCTACGGCTACAGGGTATTTATTAACAACACTTTAACCCCTAGGACTAAAAGCTGCGGTTAACATTTTCTTTATTAAGTTTCGTTGTATCTTTGTCGCATTCTCGTATCTTAACTGTTTGTGTGAGCCTTCAGGGTTTTTTTATAAACGCAAAAGGATGAATATTATAATTGTCTATATTTGACTTGTATGTCTAAAAATGTTTCGTTTAATTTAAAAAGCCAGATTGACAAAAAATAAACAAAAAAGACCTTTAACAAAAAAGCGAATATAAATATAAGTATGTCGGCACTTCTAAAGATTTGGTTCTAAAGAGAGCTATGGTTTCAAACACAGATTACCTCCCAATAATCTGTGGTTTCGAATGACTCTTGACAGATGTCAACTTGACGTAACACTAAGCACTAGTTTTTGGCGCGAACAAGGGGGTATGACACAAGAGGCGAGTAAGAATATGGCGGGTTGGATTGAGTTGTGAATTCGTGACGAAACCTAAGGAGAAATACAGTGAGAGTTACTACTGATTGTTCGTGTAGATCAAACTATGTGCTTAGTATAATGTCGTTTAAGTTATTCGCCAATACATAACGTGATTAGTTACATTGTAAGCCTACATATAAGCAAAGAAATTGATTTGGTTAACCTAGCCCGAAAAAAACCCATGAAAATAATGGCCTTTCCTGACAATTACACCTACAAGTAAATTTCTACTAAGATGCTGTTGAAAATTTTTATATTATTTTTGTTTTAACTGTGGGATACAAGGTAAAATTAAATTAAATAATCTTCACAAACGTGACGATCTTTAATAGCGTTAAAACGTATTATTTCTGTGAATATTAAACTTCAAGAGTACATCTGATTACTAGGTCAACGGCCGCCAGTTTTACTTGAAAATTATTATTAGCGGACGGCTCCAATAGTACCTACAGTGATAATACCAAGTAAACAGGCTGGTTTTGTTAAGGTTCGAGTCACAAGAGAGCAACTTGTTAATATGAAGCGAATGATAGAGAAGAGCCGCGAGTTTAATGTTCCAATGTTCTATTGACTACTCAAGGCGTTTGATTGTGTGAGATGGGTCTGCATGTGGAGAATATTCAAGGAAATGGGAATACCCTCGCACTTGACAGCAGTAATTGCAAACCTGTACGAAGTTGGAGAGTCGATGGTCATGGTGGTCATGGTCAATAATGTGGTTTCGGGATTTTTTAAGCCAGGGAAAGGTGTGCACCAAGGATGAATTCTGTCCCCTCTTCTTTTCAACATCTATGGCGAATACATCATGAGGAGAGCTTTAGAAATGTGTGAGGGAGACAACGCGGTAGGTAGTGTTACAAGATAGGGCAACGCCATCTAGTTAGTAACTAGTAGCACCATCTAGTATCGAATAGTGGAGCTAAACTTCTCGAAAGCTCGTGTCGAACTAGTCGCTTCAGAAACCATGACTTCGAAAGTCATTTGTTCTGGAAGATTCTTGAATTATCTAGAACAGTATGGAACGTTCTAGATGTAGCGAGTGGGAAAGTTCACTCGCACGACTCTACGCAGCACGAAAACTTTTTAGTATAATCACCGGCGCAGGTTGAAAGCAAAATTATTATTATTTCCTACCTGCTAAGTTGAATCTGTGGTTGAATATAACTCTTGTCAATCTCAATCTCGCTCGGTATTTTATTTCGTTGCTTTCCGATAATTACCTCAGTGGCTACATAGCTAATATTTATATAATATCGTAAGTAATGTACGGTTTATAAAGACGGAGTGCTATACTACTTCACTGGTGACCACCGACGTTCGTTCCAGATTGAGGAATTGAGGAATTGAAGAACTGAAGCCTGATCAGCATCAATTATGCAGGACAAAACGGCAGAGGACAAGGATTCCTTCATGACATACCGTGTGGGGGTTAAGACTCCAGCATTCAACGCCGAGGATCCACTATTATGGTTCGCGCAGATTGAGGGTCAGTTTATCCTCTCCAACATTACCACAGACAGCACGAAGATTTACCACGTTCTGGGACAGCTGTAACCTCAACACTCAGAAAAAGTACGTGACCTCATAAACAGTCCCCCCACCACCGGCAAATACGAGAAGCCGAAGGCAGAGCTGATCAAGCGGTTGTCTGCCTCACAGGAACACAAGATTAAAACAACTGCTCATGCGCGAGGAGTTGGGAGACGGGAAGCCCACACAATTCCTCCACCACCTACAACAACTAGCAGGTCCCACTGTCCCGACCGAGTTTATCAGGTCCATCTGGTCTAATAGGCTGCCGGCGAACCTTCAAACTATAGTCGCAATGCAAGCAAGTTCCAGTTTAGAAGATGTAGCAGAATTAGTGGACCGAATAAACGAACTCGTTCCAGTAACCACGCAAGTCGCCGCTACTAGCGCGCCAGTGCCCGGGCAAGTAGCTTCACAGCCTACAACGGTTCAACAAGGCAGCACTATTGAAGCATTGACCCAGAGAGTGGAAGACATGGCACGGAAGCTGGAGGTTATGAGCTCGCAGTTAAGTCATAGGCCACCGCGTACCCGGTCTAGAGGCAGGTACAGCCAGAACCACCGCCGATCGCAATCGCGTCCCAAAGACAACTGGTACTGCCACTACCATCACCGATTTGGTGATAATGCCCGCAAATATATACAACCGTGCGCCTATGCAAAGAAACCGTTAAAACCTCAAGGCAGCCAGTAAGGGCGGTTTACGACTGCCACGCAATATCGAGCCACCAGTTCATTACGGATCGCAACTCGAAGATACAATATCTCATAGATACGGGTTCAGACCTGTGTGTCTTCCCACGGTCCGCAGTTCGGGAGCCACGTATGAAGACAAAGTACGAGTTGTTTGCAGCAAATGGGTCCGTCATAAGCACTTACGGTGTTCTTCCTCTCACAGTGGACTTTGGACTTCGCCGCACGTTCACATGGAGGTTCATAATTGCTGATGTCACCAAGCCTATAATCGGCGTCGATTTTTTAGCTTACTACAATCTGATTGTCGACTGCCGAAACCAACGCCTCATAGATAATCTGACGTCACTTACGATCCAGGCACCACAATCTAAATCAACCGAAGTCATATCGTCAGTCCGCACCATAGCTGAAGACAGCAGCTTCCACCGCATCTTGAAGGAGTACCCTGACATTACTCATCCTGCTGGTAAGCCAAGGGTAACAAAGCATAATACGCTGCACCATATACGTACCACGCCAGGACCACCGGTCTCTAGCCGTCCCCGTCGTTTGGACCCACAACGCCTCAAGATAGCGAAGCACAAATTTGAGGAGATGCTGCAAAATGGGACAGCGCGCCCGTCAGAATGCACCTGGTCCTCGCCACTACACTTAGCGCCCAAGAAGAACGACGGGTGGCGTCCATGTGGAGACTACCGAGCTTTGAACGCACGAACCATACCGGATGTCTACCCTATCAGGCACCTGCAAGACTTCACTCACGAGTTGGCGGGCAGTACCATCTTCTCCACCATAGACTTGGTGAAGGCTTACAACCAGATCCCGGTCTTTGAAGAAGACATACCCAAGACGGCGATAACAACACCATTTGGTTTGTTTGAGTTCCCATTCAAGACCTTTGGACTTAGATTTGCAGCCCAGACCTTCCAGAGGTTCATGGATGAAGTTTTGCGAGACCTAACATTCTGCTACGGGTATCTCGACGACATTCTGGTCTTCAGCAAGGATATCCATCATCACCAGCAGCACCTCAAACAACTTTTCGAGAGATTGGTCAAATACGGCGTCCTGTTAAATACCAGCAAGTGTATTTTCGGCCAAGCAGAGGTTATGTTCTTGGGATACAAAGTCTCCACGTCAGGCACTCAACCTCCTGCCTGCAAGGTCCAGGCCATTCAAGACTTCCCTGCGCCTAAGTCAGTAAAGGAACTAAGGCGATTCCATGGAATGATCAACTTTTATCGCCGATTCATTCCAGGAGCAGCTTCCAAACAGGCATCTCTCAACAGTTTGCTCGCAGGTCCTAAAGTCATAGGATCGCATCCAGTCAACATGACACCAGAGCTGCTAAAAGCTTTTAATAGCTGCAAACAAAGCCTTTCAGAAGCCACACTCTTGGTGCATCCAGACCCTTCCGCAGAGCTGAACATCTTGACGGATGCTTCTGATACAGCAATTGGAGCTGTACTGCAGCAGCGGAGCAAGATGGAATGGCAGCCACTGGCATTCTTTTCGAGGAAGCTCAGCCCTTCGCAGAGGAAGTACAGCCCGTACGATCGAGAGCTGTTGGCAATATATGAGGCGATCAGATACTTTCGCTTCATGGTCGAGGCACGCATTTTCCACGTCACAACGGACCACAAGCCGTTGACGTATGCGTTCGCAAACCCACGCTCAAACTGCCCACCCCGTCAATTTAGGTACCTGGATTACATAGGCCAATTTACGACCGATATCAGGTACATACCCGGTAAGGACAACGTGGTGGCAGACACCCTTTCACGCATTAATGAGCTTCATCTGCCCATAGATTACCAGTCCCTGGCCAAGGAACAGCAAACCGACCCCGAACTGCAAAACTTGCTAAGAGATGGATCATCATTGAAACTGAGGAAGGTGAAACTGCCCGAAACTAATGTCGAGATCTACTGCGACGTAACGGGTACTCCACGCCCATTTATTACAAGATCGTTCCGCAAGCAGGTATTCACTACCCTTCATAGCCTCAGCCATCCCGAACGAAAAGCAAGCGTACAGTTGGTCACAGAAAGGTTTGTTTGGCCTCGAATTAGAAAGGACTGCAGACAAATGGCAAAGGAATGTGAAGCGTATCATAAGAGTAAGGTGACACGCCATACCACAGCCATGCCAACGTCTTCCATGCTATATAAGGAGCGGTCGGCTTCGTTTCTTTGTGAGTCAATTACGATTGGGAAGCGACACAGAGTGATCAGAAAAGGAAAATAGTGCAAAGTAATAGACTTGTTTAAGAAGTTTTTTTGTTATAAAGTGGTATTAATTGAAGTCTGCTGTTTAAATATTTTTTACCTGAACCCCAGCTCGTGACAGTTACAACAAAATAAGCAATCTTCTGTACGCAGATGACATCACATTATTTGCATCTTAAGAGCGTGAGAGCGTGATGGTAGGATTGTCGATCAACAAAGACCAAAGTAACGGTCATCGACCGAGCTGGACTAATTGTACGCACGGGAGAACATATGGAAATAGAGTTCGTGAGTGAATTTGTGTACCTGGGCTCGGAAAAATGCGACGGGGAAATTCGGAGGTGTACACAGATTGCCGAGGCTGCTATGAGCAAGATGTCGAGGATATGACAAGTCAGAAATGTCTCCAAAAGTAACAAGAAGAGACTCGAGAGAACTCTGGTATTCTCGATATGCCTTTACGGCGCCGAATCTTAGGCAATTCACACGGTAAATCAACAAAAGTAGAGGCTTTTGAAATGTGGTGCTGGAGAAGAATGTTACGCATACCATGGACAGCCAAGCGCACGAATAAGTCCATTCTCGACCAGTTGAACATCAAATCAGATTCTCCACGATCTGCTACCAACAAGTCCTAAGTTACTTTTGGTCACATCGCTCGGAGATAGCCAGACTACCTGGTAAAACTAAAACTGGTTATAGTGGGCAAGATGGAAGGAAAAAGCATATGTGGACGTTCACCTACTCGCTAGTCTGACCAGATCAGGGCCATTACATGACTCACGGTAACCACTGCTCTGAGAAGAACCGAAGGCAGAATGTCTTGGAAGCAGCTCGTCGTTGGCTCCGTCAAAGCTTTCCAAGACGAGCACGACCTTCAGAAATGAAGGCAACGATATTCGAAAATAAGAAGAAAGAAGGTCGCTCGTAATTTGCCAGTATTTCAAGATTGTCCCATGTTTAAGTTGTTTGTATTGATGATTACAACAACTTCACCTTTTCAAGTTTTGCGTTTAGTCTATTACACGTTATAAAATATTTTTATTACCATTTTCAAAACTAGACAAGATAGTGTCAGTAATGATAATTTACTTTATTACGAGTTGCTTTTTTCATATTAACACGTCTCAGTTTCTCTTAACTAATTTCATCTGACCCAGTGTCATTCAAAATTTTTTACCCACCATTTTGATTCTAGCTCGCATCATCAAGTCCTGTCGGCGCTCTGGCTTACGTTGTCGAAGAGCAAGCTCTGTTTGTCAAAGTTAATTCCGGATGGCAATACGTACTGGTGAGTTTTGTTCAAACAAATGCATAAGCTGCGGCTTTTTACTAAATTGAATTGGGATAGAATGGTGACGATGTTGACGATTTTGCTGTCCGTTGTAATCACGGTTTTGATTCACATTGATTAAATTTATGTACATAATGGTGCTCTCAGTTGATTCTGTTAAAATCTCACCGTGAAATCTTTGGTGAGCTAGAAGTGTGCTGTCATTATAATAAAAATTGAGGATTTGACATGGTGAGAATTTTACAGAGCAATTTGAAAATGATCAGTCGAGTGATTGTACCTAATTTGTGCAAAAATGATTTCTTGAAGCAGATCGTGTCTTAACAATTTAAAACTAATTTGTATCGTTATTGTGAAAAAAACTGTCTTAACAATGGTCTTAACCATGACTGTTCCATCAAGATTTTGAATGTAGTGCCATAAATCTATTCGTTTTTTTTTATTCAATACTAAATGTTTTTCCTTCTACAGCTAGGCTCCCTGGTAACGCAATCATCGCCCGTACATCCCGTGCATCCTACACCAGCGCCCGCGCAGACGCCCCCGATGCCAGCTGCCAGCTTGGTGCATGTACCCTCAATATCCAACCTTGTGGAGAATTCTCCAGTTGCTGGACCTAGTGTGAGTTTCATTTCATCTAGTCTAGCCTTTCCTATGTCGGGATCAGCGTAAATTCTAACTGGATGCTGCTACATATGAGGTTAGTTTACGTACCCTCAATATCCAAACTAGTGGAGAATTCTCGAGAGAAGTTGCATTACATAATAAAATAACTTTCTTTTCAGAAGTCTGCGTCAAAAACAAACAAAAAGAAGAACCAAAGACATTTATTTTTTACCCGACTGCCGAAGGAGGGTAATGTGTTTATCAGTCTATGTATGTATGTATGTATGTATGTATGTATGTATGTATGTATGTAAGTATGTATGTATGTATGTTTGTTCCTATGTGGCGTTCCAGAGACCAAACGCGATGGCCGATTTTGATGATTCGTACGTCAATCGATGCGTCTTAACCCTGCGAGTGTCATAGGCTACATTAAAATTGGATAATAGAAAAATGGCGGATTTTGGGTGCCATAAAGTGGGGGCCCAAATTTTTTTTTTCTTTCAAACCCATCGTGTGGGGTATCAAAATAAAGGGTTTTAAGAGGTGATTTCAAAAATATATAACACTTATATGTTTAAATGTATCAAATTCGAAAAAACTAACTAAAAAGTTATAAATAAAAAAACTTAATTAAAAAAATTAAAAAACCCGACTGCTTCAAAAGCGAACTAAAAAGTCGTAAACAAGGAAAAAATCATGCTGTGCAGGCGGAGGATACACCAGATTTTGGTCAGCCAGCCGGCGAATATGTATCCTCCGACTGCACAGCATGATTTTTTCCTTGTTTACGACTTTTTAGTTCGCTTTTGAAGCAGTCGGGTTTTTCAAAGTTACTTTTCGCTTTGTAGTCTTTTTTTTGGTAGTCGGATATATATTTTTTAAGTTTATATTTTTTCACATTTTGGATTTGGTACCCTAAATTACCATGAAAATACGTATTATTAAGGACAAGTCAAGAACAACTCGTCAAATGATCAAATTTAAATGGGACCACAAGAGGAGCACCAGCTTTCAAATAAAAAAAAAATCTTTAAAAACGTCAACATTTTAATAGATGTGTTACGCAGTCGGGTGCTGATTTACTGATCATGCTTTCAGAAAATATAATAAAATGTAGGTACCACCTAAGTCGTTCTAAGATATTAAAAGATTTTTAAACCTTGACAGCTCCATCTAGCGGCACTAAACGAACCGTTGCCAGGCAACATGCATGGTATCCGCCGCGCCGACTACGCGTGCTACCGCCAGGGCAGGCGCGCAGGATTCAGAGGCACCTTCAGAGCTTTGCTGACCAGCAAGTAAGTTATTTTGTGATAAATGGTCGATATTATTAACCCACTAGTGAAGAGGTCATACAAAGGAAACTGCATTAGTAACAAGTAAGAAATGAGTTTTGTTTTCGTAACACATGGGAAAAATTATAACCCGTTATGTAGAAATTAAATTAGAATCTATCGAAAATGTTCGTCATCAGCCTATTAATGTTCCCACTGCTGGGACACAGACCTCCTCTCTGTGAGAAGGAATGGGCCGTAATCCACCACGCGGCCCCAATGAGGGTTGGTCGATGTCACATATCTTCGAATTGCCTGTTTCCTCACGATGTTTTTCTTCACCGTTTTGAGACAGAGCAGTGGTGATGAAATAATTTACCCAAAGTAAAGCGCCTGCCTGTGCTATAACCCATGACTTACAACTTGTAAGTCGCGGCCGATACCACTGTCCAACATTGCTCCATAAATGTTACTTGAATCATTATTCTAACTATACTTGTAATTTATTTCCGAGCTATTACGCTCTTCTGTTCTGAAGTTTTTTGTCTAATGGTACCCAACTCAAGCATAATGTTTTGTTCCTCATTTTACTTTTATATGAAAGCATTCGGTACTTCATTGCAACCGCACTTACCACATTCGTTGCAATTAGTTGCAAAATAAACCACTAACTAACCACTAATACGGAAACTACGTAATTTGTAACCTATTTTAAACCACAATGGTGACCAAAAACCAAATAGTAATGCATTTGTTGGTCCTAGGATCCAAAACTTGAACTCAATAGTCCGCTACTCGGATCGCCATCTACCAGTGGTGAACACTCACGGAGAAGTCCTGTTCAAGTCATTCTCGGACATGTTTGAAGGCGATGGCAAATTGACGGCTGGTGCCAGGATATACAGCTTCAATGGCAGGAATGTTCTGACGGACTCGCATTGGTAAGCAACTTGATTATACCTACTAATATTATAAAGATTTTAAATTAAACAGATTTTTCCGTACCCAAAGGGTAAAAACGGAACCCTATTACTGAGACTCCGAGGTCCGTCTGTCTGTCTGTCTGTCTGTCTGTCTGACACCAGGCTGTATCTCATGAACCGTGATAGCTAGACAGATGAAATTTTCACAGGTGATGTTGCCGCTACAACAACAAATACTAAAAACAAAATAAAATATATATTTAAGGGGGCTCCCATACAACAAACGTGGTTTTTTTGCCGTTTTTTACGAAAATGGTACGGAACCCTTCGTGCGCGAGTCCGACTCGCACTTGGCCGGTTTTATTTTTGTAGATCTAAAACTATGCCTTTTATAAAATTGTTAACGGAACGAAGGAGCCTGGATCTCACGACATAGGGAATCCTAGTGTGAGATCTAGGAATTCAATCCACTTGAATGTAAACTTATCTAATAAATTTATTCTTATTCTTTATTTTTTAATTGTTTCTTTACATGCTTGTAAAAGGAAATCCACTAGGTGGACTGATGATCTAGTTAAGGTTGCGGGAATCCGCTAGCTGCGAGACGCAAAAGACTAGAGCATCTGGCGATACTTAGAGCATGCCTTTGTTCAGCAATAGACCTCTATCGACTGAAATGATGATGAAAAGGAATTCTCTGGAATCCGATCATGAAAATTCATACAATGATTTAAGACTATATGTCAGTTAGGCAGTGCCTCTTGAATAGGCCACGGAAGCAAAGCCGCGGGAATACCCTAGTATAAAATAAGACTTTTTAACCGTGTATACTACTAATATCTTCTTCTTCATGAAATATTTTTTTTACTGTCATCGAGTTTGACAAACAGGCAAATTGCATTATATTTCAAATTCAAATTCAAAAAAAATATTTCGAGCTAAGACTCATATAGGGTTAGTAACAATGTGCATTTAAACTATGCGTTAGTAAACAACACGATACGGTGACACATGTAACTGACAGCAGTGAACTACCAGGCCCCTCAGAAAGTATTGCGAAAAAAAGTTTTTATATATGGGAGACTGGCCAGTTATAATGTTTTTCGAAAATATGATTATTTATAAATAAAAATAAGTAAGTTCCAATTTCAAAATTTCCCTCCACATTTTTTGCGAGTTAATTCAAAGTATTGTGTCTCACTGAAATATGGATCTGCGCCGGGAACATTTTAGAGCTATGATTTTATACGATTTCAAGTGTCGCCTGAAACCGGACGAATCGTACGATAGACTTCAAATGGCATTCATGGATGAAGGCCCTTCCAAGGCAACCGTGTATCGTTGGTATAACGAATTCAAGCGCGGTCGACCAACTTTGGGGGATGACGAAAGAAGCGGTCGCCCTTTGACGGCTGTTACCGAAGAAAACGTGCTAGCAGTGAAAAATTTAATCCAAGACAATAGGCGAATTACATATCAGGAGATTCAACACATATTGAAGATTGGATCGGGAAGCGTTCACGAGATTCTACACAGCCATCTTCGCGTGAGGAGGATAGTATCACGCTGGGTGCCGCACAACCTCACCGATGCTCAGAAGCAGGCCCGGGTGGAATGGTGCCGTGATATGCTTAACAAATTTGAAGCAGGCTCGTCTCGGCGTGTTTACGACATCGTTACAGGTGATGAGTCCTGGATTTATCAATACGACCCAGAAACCAAGCGCCAGTCGACTGTTTGGGTGTTTCAAAATGGGCCAACGCCTACCAAAGTGAAGCGATCTAGAAGCGGGGGTAAGATTTTGATCGCTAGCTTTTTTAATTTGACTGGCCACTTGGTATCAATTCCCTTACGGGATCAAAGAAGCATTAATGCCGAATGGTATACTACCAAATGTTTGCCAGAAGTTTTCTCTGTTATAAGCAACAAGCGACCAAACACAGGGCTCCGCGGGCTACTGCTCCACCACGACAATGCACCTGCGCACACCGCACTCAAAACGAGGGACTTCCTGGACAGCACGCCAGTCAAACTCCTGGGTCACCCTCCTTACAGCCCTGATCTAGCACCGTGTGACTTCTTTTTATTCCCAAAAATAAAAAATCAGCTCAAAGGGATACAATTTTCGTCGCCGGAAGATGCGCTGGCTGCGTTCGAGCAGGCTGTAAACGAGGTGTCTGCGGCGGACTGGAAAAAGTGTTTTGGAAACTGGTTTAGGCGCATGAATCTTTGTATAGAGGCT
The DNA here is from genome assembly GCA_949775005.1 of Orthosia gothica. Taxonomy (NCBI): domain Eukaryota; kingdom Metazoa; phylum Arthropoda; class Insecta; order Lepidoptera; family Noctuidae; genus Orthosia; species Orthosia gothica. The sequence continues at coordinate 6,165,908 of OX459064.1, read as the reverse complement.
GGTGGAAAGTACTTTGAAAAGATTTAATAAAAATATATGTACGTATAGAACAATTTTTTTTAGTTTCGCAAAACTTTCTGAGTGTCCCACGTATATACGGACAGAATCAGAATCATTTATTGCCAATAATGTAGGTATACATATAAGATGGTATTTTTTTTGTAGACAGTCCCGGTACATTTTGCCTTACGGCATGCAAAATTGTTCAATTGAATGTAACAGTTAAAAAAAAAAAAAACCGTTATTAATACAACAATAATACAAAACATTCAGATCATTATGTCAACAAAATAATTAAATATAACAATAAGTAATCAAAACATTCTAGATTAAAAAAATATAATGTCAACAAAATAGTTAATTAAATGCAATTATAGCCAAAAAAAAATTAGGAATAAAGAATAATTATGTCAGTAAACTAATAAATTAAATACAATCATAGTCAAATTCATTAGGAATAAAAAATAATCATGTTAACAAAATAATAAAATAAATGCTATCATAGTCAAAATCATTAAGAAAGGACAGTCCACTCTGTCAGCAATTATCAGTTGCAGTCTAATATAAGTTCAGAAATATTCCCACTAATGATGTAGCTGGTTTTTCTTCATAATATAACCTATGCCTGGTAAACAAATGAAAGGCATTATTCAAAACATATAATCTTTATGAACCTTCATCAATATATTTTTATCAAAATTTACCGTTATCATATCAATTTTATCATCGTTATATATCGTTAGTCCGTACGAATAACCTACACGCGTATGCCTAAATTATATCGTTACAATATCTATATAGATTTAAACGATAAGCTATGAAAAAGGCATTACACTGACTAGAATCGATTTGCATGGGTAAGTAAGTATGTTGGTTGTTTTTTTATTCTTAAAAAATTATCTAATGAAATGGACATAACCAAACAAAGCCGCAATTTACTATACAGCACAAGATGTACAAAGAAAGCAGCAGTCAGAGAACATAGACATTGTTTAACAAAGCGATTCACACGTAACAACTGCAACCACACAGAGACAAAACACACACACACATAGAGTTACAGAGTCGGTACTAATAAGAAATATCATCATATTTGTTTAACGTCCACCCAATGTACCTCAAGCAGTATACGGGAGAATAACTCCTTTTTATTTTGAGTTATTTCAGCCCAACTAAATATTGTCTTGCAGGTATTGCTATCAGCGATAAGACCGCCACAACTGTACCCATAGATTTATTTTTTGTAAAGCAATTGTGTAACTATTTTGTGTACAATATGTGTGTAATATATTTTGTATTCTATCGGATCTATACGAGTATCTTAAATTAAGTAAGCAATAACATAAACTGTCTTTTTAACATCCTACTTTATTATCTAGGCCCCAAAAGACAATCTGGCATGGCTCCCGCGCGAACGGCGAGCGTGCTTTGGACAGTTACTGCCAAGAGTGGCAGAATGGAGACCCTGCCAATCGTGGTCTGGGATCCTCACTCCACTCACACAAACTACTTGCACAGGAGAGGTAAGACATCTTGTTTATTCATATCTCATTCAAATCAGTTTTACGAAGAATTATTCATTTACCAATCCATACAAGGTCATTGCCACCTTTACGTGGGATCCTACCACCAGTACGCACAAACCTCTTTAAAATACTTTCATTGTGCGTACAATAATTAAGATAATTATTTGCCAAAGTCTAAGTTACCTAATTTAGACTTACTCATAATACAAAGGCAAGCATCCATCACATCTGCCCGTACCATCAGTAAAAAAGCAGAAATAGTGTTCAAAAGCTACCTCATCAATAATTGAAAGGAAATGTCTTCTGTGATTAAACAAGATTAGCTCAGATCACCATGCGTACTACTTTAGAAGACCGAGGACGCTAACAGAAAAAAGGAGTCGGTATAAAAGGACGGGGTATTTTTCCAATACCACCAAAATATTTTCTCCTATTATAAATTGACTGGGCAATTCCAAAAACAAGCAAATGTATGCAGAGAAAAAGCGTTCCAAATGCTGCTGTCCTTCGAGACTTGAAACTTAAAGCGTCATTCAAATGTATTAGAATTCCATTCAACTTGAAATCGAAATCCTATAATAGTTACTTTTATTCCATTTATCAATTCACAACCTTAGCTCAACAACACAGCGTTTATTATTCGAAATCACGACCCCAATCTAGTGGCTTAAAACTTGGGGTCCTCCCGTCCATTTTGATAATTCAATTTAAAGCAGAAGTGTATTTTGTTAGAAGGGTTCAAGGAATTAGCAAAGTTTATTCTGGGCTAATTTGCTCTGCTTGACAAAAACTTGATGAAGTAACGGCAAGGACATTTTCATTAGACAGTGCTTTTGTTTACAGATATCCCTGTAGTAGTCACTTCGTAGTTCTCTGCGTAGAAGTGGCTTCAGAAGTGAATTCACGAAGAAAACGAGAGACACCAAGGTAAGACATTACACACCAATGGAAAACAGGAATAAATTTTTGGAAGGTGCTGCCGAAAGGACCAAAACAAATAAAGAAAATTTTAATGTTTTCTATCTAAGACTAATCTAATTTAAACATATAAAAATCACTAACATAATCTATTACAGATATAATGCGACCGGCATACTCGATGACGACGACTATCTTTACAATGCGGAGGAGTATCAACAGCTACTTAACGAAATATTTGCTCAACCGTTTAGAGAAAATTAGGCTATGACGTCACCGTTCATATGTGTTACGTCAGAATGCACCAACGGTTCGTAACGTTCGAAATTCGTATGATTTGTAATGACGTTGTTCGCTATCTGTATTGTGAGATTAAATTATTTCAACGAGAATTTGAAATTCTTTAAGAGCTTCGTGAAAAGATGTTTAAATGTAAACTTTTGTATTAAAGATTGGCAATTTGAAAATTATCTCTTCATCCAGATGAAAAAGAATTAGGCAATCAAATCTACTTTGGCATTGATAGCTAATTTAACAACTCTTTCATCGTACGATAGCTTCGAACACAGACCATTTGGTTTGGTCCTTATGGCCTATAGCCGTTGTATTCTGAATTCGAAAGTCACGCCCAAAAAATATATAGCCAAATTCCGAAATTGCGGGCGATTTCGAACTGAGATTAAAGTATCAAGTCCCAGCGCTTGGTGTTCATATGAGATTCCTATTAAACTAAGCGACTAAGCTTAAGCTGAAAGTTACTACAGACCTACATTTGTATTACTGTATGTATAGTGAAATGTAATTAGTTCGCGCTTCATACTGCGCTTAGGATGTTTGTAAATAAATTTTATAAAATGTATCGATTGGATTGTAAAATTGGCAGGCTTACGAGTCGTCTTAAGGAGTTAGACATTCATTATGTATTAAGTACCTACTTGAATTGCTTTGATGTGATTGATTGGTTAACTAGATATTTCAAGTGTGAAAATATTGTAATGGGTAAGAGAGGAGATGCTTATTCTTACCACATATGTTATTTAATTAACCCACCTAGTACAGGTATATTAAGTTTAGTTGGGGGTATAACTTATACTAGGAATAAAAACATACATTTTGGTAACGAAAAAAATATTGTCATTAATTTATTATGTTTATACTTCGTAAAAGATAGCTTGATCTCTGCGACAGGTGTCAGTATCAATACAGTAACAATAGCGCTTGACAGGCTTTGTAACAATAACGTATACGTCAGTTTGTCATATGTCGCAGAGATCAAGCTTTTTTTTTTATGAAGTATAGTAGAAACTTGTTGCCAGAATTAGAGCAAATTAGTATTTTAGTATTCAAAAGTAATTTCTTTAAAATTCAAATTCTTAAGACGATACGTTAGTCTACAACTTAATTATTTCTAGTTTTAGACACAATACCAATGTTTGTGATTTTTTCAAGATATTATTATAATTCGAGACTGTACATACTATTATTATTGGAAATAACTATCTTTGAGTTTAGGTCGATTGAAGTATTTCAACTTAGTAAATTGTAATAGTTTAAAATCTTTAGTTGCAAAATATGTTTTTTACTGTAATGTAATTGACTGATTTTTTACTTAAGCACTTATGCAATTTGATTTTTGCAGACATGACATGACAGGCAGTCAGAGGTCATTTTAATCAACAGCCATAAGTATAAGATAAAATTAAATTTAAATGAACAAAAGTAATATTATTCGTCTGTTTATTTAGTCTGTTCCTTTTTCGGGAGATCCTACTACTGAAACATCTATATGGCTGAGCTATCGTCAGCAAATAACACACGCTTTTAAATTTATGGACGCAAAAAGGATGAGTGATAGAAAAATAATTATTTTTATTCGTGTTCGTCTATCTCAATCAAATACTAGTTCGTTTTAAAAATACGAGGTCATATTTTCATAAAAATGTCATCTCTTGTCATGTCTGCACTTATTTCCAAATTCGACAATAAAATATATTTTACTGAATACATTTGAAATATACATCTTGTATCACACGTTTTATACTACACTGTATTTATATTTAATGTTATACTTACCAATATAATATTTAATTACCTACTCTTATAAGTGAAACTTGGTCCATATACTTGACTTCTAGAAAAATATTTCGTATAATATGATAACTGTCTATTCACATACTTAGCCTAATAAGCCTTTTTGTAGTTATTTTTCCTTTACAGACGACACACGAAAAATCATGACTATTACAGTTGCATAGAAGATAGAATTGTGTATAACAAATTGACGTGCAATGTCCATCCAATTGAATTTTGATCGAAGTTTCAATTCCTTGTTCAAGCTCCTATTCTCTTGTGTCGGATTGATAGTGAGTCACAGCCAAATCGAATCCTGCATAACAATCCAAAAAGACCATAAATGAAAATTGGTCCTTCCATCCTTTCAAAACTCGTGCCATTCGATATGATGCATTGAAAGTCTGATTTATTTGCTATCTAAACATACTTTATATTTATAGTAGAATTAGACGTCGTGATGTACCTACCTATAATTTTTACCAGTAATTTTAATTTACTAGTCTCTCGCTGTTTTACTGTTTTTGTTAGCAATAAGGGCGAATATAACTTTGTAAAATGTAGAGGAAATAATATTTGAAAATTAATACATGTATCATTTTTATCACTTACAGCACGTTAGGCACGCTTCTGAACTTAAGCATGAAAGCAAAAAAAATGTCGACGAAGGCCGCAGAATAGATAGAATTTTTCAATGTGAAAATTAACATCAGTATTTTTTTCTCTTTCGTATTAATTTAAATATATTTGCCCGGCAAATCAGCATTGTGTTACTATATTCAGAATTTGAAACGATTATGCAGTTTTGTTTCTCAAATACAAAAACAGTGAAACAGTTTTATTGAATACAACATGACATACCGACAAGCATTTACAAGATATTTGTTAGTTGTATCGCTTTACATCGATTTAATGAAACAATTCGTGTATTATATTACGAACGACTGTATTTATATTGATAAGTAAAAAAATAAATGTTTTCACGACACTGTAGAAAAGTTTTTTTTTTTTCAAATCTGCTCCCTATGTAATAATTCATATTGCCACAAATGTGTGTAAAAAGCTTCAGCAAAAAACTAATAAAACAACCAAAGAACCCGTATTTTAAAGAAGCAGTACCGACATTTATTCAGAATAATATAGAGCTGGTATATCAGCTTTTTATTAAAACACAATTTTTCAGGAATTAGTATTATTTTAATTACACTTACATTTCTTATTTTAAGTTTTACAAACCATGTTAGCTATCTTTTTCATTAGGTTTTTGTCTATAATAACAAAAGAAACCAAAGTCCAACAAAAACAAAATTTTGACCATATTATAACAAGTACATTTTTCTTCTACAATTTGATAATCAAGTATATATAAATAAATAAATAATCATATTTAGCAATCATAATCATACTTTTTCAATTTATTAAGTTATGTCATTGATGTATTTTAAAAAGAGGACGATACGTTACGCGCTAACATGGCGATCAGAAAACCTGGGCTCGGCGCACGACTACATGCACCGAAACTCACACATCTGTGTTCAGTGTCATCACCAGTCCCAAACCTACAGTTACCGATAGACAGGGACAGAGATATGAGACGGCGCTGTAGTGCAAGCGAAATCGCGTTAGCCGCCGAATGTTGGCCGAATCACCGAATGTTTACTATTATGAATGAAATGACATTGCAATATGTGCGTATCGTGTCTCTCACGCATGTTTGTAATATCTATCTCGCTCTCACAAATATGTCGAAGCAAACATTAAATATTATTGTAATTTTCAACAAATTAACCTTTTTAACTGTACGTATAACCGTACTGTATGTGGTAAGTGATCCCGTGTGACTTATATTTCTTCCTGGTATTATATAAACACTTTTGAGCTACACAAGAAGTCATTTTGATGTGTATTTATTGCAAAAAAAACATAAAAACACTGAAATTAATGAGCTGTGTGATCAACAATCTGCCATGTGCGACTGAGTACCCGGTACGGGCATACACTTAGATTAGTAGGACCAAGCGCTGTGAGCAGTCCCGTATCTTCCTCTTTTTAATACATCAATGACGTTATGTTTTTTTTTTGTTTTTGTCTATGATAACAAAAATAAACTAAGTCAAACCAAGACCACTTTAACAACAACAAATAAAAACATAATAACTAAGAAAATCCTCTACAAAGTAACAACCTATCATGCCTCAAAGTAGCTGAACTAAAGCCCGTCAAGTGAAACTCTAAAATCACACGAGTAATTCCAGATACTATTGACGGTTCGTTCTATTGAAACGCTCGCTCTTAGATTTGTGGAGGTAGTTCTGTTAGTAACACGCCACGGGCCTGCGATTGGCAGGCTAATTGATTTCTACTCAAACGCAGCTAGGTAAGGCGAATTTTAGCAGCGAAATTGTAAGGACGGTGCAGCTAGACGCTGCAGGCTGCAGCGGAAATATATTTCATAGACAGATTAGCTTTTAGCTTAGTGAGATGGAAGTTCAATGAGGTTTAGTAAATTGATAAAGGAGGTAAGGCAAGAAATTATTTCGTTTTGAGGTGACTATGAGAAGCTTCTTGGGACTCGTGGTTATAAAGGGGATACTTATATGGTCATCAATTTGATAATATTTGTTTTTTTTTTCATAAGATGTAATAAAAGTAGAAATTTACTTAAATTAGGAAACTATATCTAAATGAATTCTAATGTGTGCTGCCAACGTGTGAAGAGTTGGCAGCACAAAAATTTCACATACAACTTGAATACACAGCTATAAACTGGCTGAAAGATTACTATTACTTACCTGCAATATAAAATAAAAATGAGGGTACTCCTCAAAAACTAAAGTAATACGCTCCGATATAATTTTTATGTATTTTTCTGTAAAAGTATTGTATTCATCCTTAAAATAATTTAAAACGATACCTAATAGTCCAACAACGAAGTGTGAGTGTTATCTCTAAAAGAAAGTAAAGATATAGTGAAAAATAAAACCTCAATTGTCAACTATTAAGTATCAACAACAAAAACAATAAACCACTCGAAGATATTATGTTAAAGTGCAGTAAAAAGAAGACTCAAGTCATTGTTGTCGGCAGTCCTAGGTTGCGCTCAAGAGTTAACTGGTCGCAGCTCCCCCGGATTGTTTTTGATGGCTCAGCTATTCCATACAGCGACTCAGTGAAAGACCTGGGTATTTTAGTTGACAAGGACTTTTCGTGGGGTCCTCAGCTGCAGGAGGTTAGCCGCAAGGTGTTTGCGTCTGCAGGGTCTTTGCGCAGACTGCGCAATTTTCTTCCAACTGCCACCAAAACTGCGCTTGTCCAATCCCTCCTTCTCCCAATCCTCGATTATGCAGATGTCAGTTATTTAGATCTAACTGAAGTGCAGCTAGATAAGCTTGAGCGACTCCAAAACTTTTGCATTAGATTCATTTTTGGTTTACGCAAATATGACCATGTTTCTGAATTTCGTACTAAGCTCAAGTGGCTGCCAATCCGCCTTCGCCGGAATGCCCACATTTTATCGTTACTCTACAGTGTTCTGTTTATTCCTACAACCCCCTTTTATCTCAAAGAACGCTTTAAGTTCCTTCATGACACACATTCTAGACACTTGAGATCATCGGAGAATTTGAGACTTTTGATGCCTGCTCATTCTACTAAGTTCTACAGTAAATCGTTCACGGTCCAGGCTGTTCGATTGTGGAATGAGTTGCCGATGTCAGTAAGACAAGCCCAGTCACTAGCATCTTTTAAAAATCTTGTCAAGAATCATTTCCTTTGTCTTTAATGCTTTTCTGTTTCTTCCTTTTTTTATTTTGTATTTCCAATCTTTGTTCAACCATTCTTTAATTATTATTTTTTAAATGTAATATTATGTATGTATATATATTTGTAAGTTTGTGTATAGTATTTTATATAGCTATATAATTTGTATGTATTAATATATATATATATTTTTTTTTTTTTTAATATAACAGTACACCCTACCCCCTATTTTTATCTTAAGTTCTTTAGTCCACCCAAAGGTTGTCTGGTAGATATCGCTGTCAGCGATAAGACCGCCTTTGTACCCATAGTATTAAGTTGCTGTATAATATGTGTTATTTCTTTGGTGTACAATAAAGTATATTCTATTCTATTCTATTCTATTCTATAAAAATAACACAGTGTATTGTGACTACAATAAAAACAACTTGGTGCAAACATTTGGTGCAATTTAGTATAAACAAAATAAAACAGGACAACATTTTGATTTTCTTCGTATGAATCATTATCCAACGACTTCATGTATTTAAAATTTATTTCACGAAGAAAGCGGTGCCCAATTTCAAATCCCATCTCAACGCTTCAACTGGTCGAGGGGCTGCCAAGTGTATCACCGCAGCGAGAGGTCGCAGGTTCGCGTCTAGCACCAGACAAGAGAGTTTTTGGATTTTTAAAACTTTCTTGTAGATTTCTTAACTTCGACTTAGACTCTTTAGAAACGTTTCATCAATATTGTGGTGGACTATGGAGAATGATCAAGTGGATAATATCACACTAAGAAAACCGCAGCGCTCAAGTTCGCTTTGTGACTTGTCATCGAACCAATCGTCCCTCTTTGACACGACAATGTTTAGTTTACAAAACACTTCAATCAGTGAATCACAACACCATAAAGAACTTTGCGAAAAAATTAGTCAACTGCAGGAAGAATTAATCATTGCGAACCAGGAAGTAACGAACTTGAACTTAGAAAACACAAATTTAAAACAAGAGTTAGACAAATGTAAATTAGTCATAAATAATTATAAAAAAGTCTGCACAGCTGAAACAACTATACGTATAGTTCTCGCCAAACTTCTTGGCCGCCATGAAGTTGGCTACAATGGCTGCGCAGTAGTAAATCTCATACAAAAACAGTACCGTTTCGTGCCTCGCGCATCCGGTAAACCAACTTCAGGGCGGCCAAGAAGTTTGGCGAGGACTATACACCAAAGCCGAAATCTTTAAAAAAGAAATATATCTCAATGACTCCGAAATCATGTAAGACACCTCAAATACTGCCTGTAAACAGTGAACATCCATCGGAGAAAACGGAACGTTCAACGGTTAATCGAGGAGATCGCTACCCAGTCTTAAATGGTTTAGTTTTTTGGTGGTCAACCAAAAAACTAAACCAAAGCATGTACATAAACGCAAGATTTGTATACTTAGTACTGATAACAAAAACGGCTTGCTGTCAACAGCTGAAAGTACCTTTAACAAAAACTACAGTTTATGTCACTATTTAAAATCACATGGAAATACTAAACATCTTTTAAACAGTCTAGAGGAAAAGTTATTTAATTATACGATGAACGACTTCTGCATTATATTGCATTATATTTAAGAGGACTTTAAGAGGACTAATGATTACTATAATATAATTTTTCATATACGTGAGGTACTTCAAGCAGTGCAACACACGAACATCATAATTTGTTTGCCAACATATAAGTATCCATTTGACACAAGTTTATTCAAATGTAGAGTGGAGACATTTAATCATCTTGTATACTTAGATATAATGACGCACGGACACGCGTTCCTTTTGGATAGTAACCTTAATTTGGAATATGACTGCAGCATGTTTAATGAATATTCTGGAAAAATAAATAAACTTGGAATACGTACTATATTTAAGGATTTACTGGACTTAGTAACTGAAATTATTATGAAAAACGTTGACATACATCACAATTTTAATGAAATTGATAATACTGGAGACCATTTTTTTCTTGACTAAACATCTATACATTATGCACCAAAACATTGCAGGCTTGCTATCTAAATGCGATACTCTGGCAGTTTGTCTCAATGAGTTAACTGATAAAAACATAGGCGTGGATGTCTTATGCATTACGGAACACTTTATGATGGCAAGTTATGAAAAACACCTGAATTTAAACAATTACTGCTTAGCGTCCTGCTTCAGTCGCAAAGAAAGCAAAAGAGGTGGTGCTTGCATACTAGTGAGGTATGGGCATCAATGGAGAGAACTGCCAAAAATAGCTAAAATATCTACAAGTGGTGTCTTTGAATGTTGCGCCATTGAATTGATTACCCATAAAATAATATGTGTTTGTATTTATAGAGTACCAAACACCAATAATTTAGATGAATGTATTGGTAAATTAGAACAGATATTACATATTTTAAATAAAAAGAATTGTAAAAATATTGTTTTAGCGGGAGATTTTAATATAGATGTACTTAAGAGAACTAATCAAACAATAGAATTCTAAAATATGTTATTAAGCTTTAACTTGAAACTGGCACTCTATGAACCGACTCGACTTAAGAGCAAAACATGCATCGACAATTTTGCGCATAACTTCAACAGGTCCTGTAAGGCTTCAGTATTAGAGTTAGCGTTATCGGATCACACAGCTCAATTACTGAAATGTCCAATAAGCATAGTATGTACGATTAATCGTTGGAGTAGGAGAAGGCGTGACTATAATAACGATAACATTAATAAATTTAAGGTCTATCTGCGGAGTCTGTCATTTTCAGCAGTTTATGAAGCAAATGATCCCAATGTAGCTTTTAACACGTTTTCAGAGATCTTCGAATTGTTGGTATACAATGTTTCCCTGAAAATATCGTTTCGGTAAACGTTCGTAGAAAACAAAAATGGGTATCTCGTGGTATTAAAAAATGCAGCGAGAAAAAATGACAATTACTTTGGCAGTTCCGAATAAAACCTACTCAACATAATAAAATGTTGTTTAAAAATTATACAAAACGATTTAAAAAGATTATTAATTTAACTCAACGGGCTCAAAACAATCATAAAATAAAAACATCAAATAATAAATCCAAAACGACATGGCAAATCATAAATCAATCAAAATTAAATATTCCTAAAAATAACATTAATAAAATTAGAATTAATAATAATGACATTATCTCGGATCCAAATTGTATTTCAAATCTATTCAATAATTATTTTATTGATAAAATTCAGGCCATTACTAATTCGGGCGACAAAGTCACTAAGCATATTTTGAACAGGAAGGAATCTATGTTTATGCCTCCATGTTTGCCAAACGACGTTTTAAATATAACTTTAGCCCTAAAAAATACGAACAGTGTCGGTTATGATGGCATCTGTACCAAAGTAATCAAAGCGGTAGCCGAAGAAATTTCTGGTCCTTTAAGTTACATCATAAATTTATGTATAAGCGAAGGTGTTTTTCCAGATGCCCTAAAAAAATCGGTAATAAAGCCATTGTTCAAAAAAGAAGATAGAGAATTAATGGAATTCTACAGGCCAATATCACTGATACCAATATTCTCGAAAATTATTGAAAAATACATTTATAAAGAACTCAATGTTTATTTAAACGCAAACAATATTCTTTGTGACGAACAAAAGGGATTTCGGAAAAATAAAACGATTAACATGACCATTTATGACTTTTTGCATACTGTCATGACAAATATGGACACAAATACTCCAGTGTGTGCTATATTCTGTGACATGACCCAAGCTTTTGATTACGTTCAACATAATATTTTACTTAAAAAACTTGATGCTTATGGTGTAAGAGCTTGAGCTTTTAAAATCGTACCTAACTGGCAGGAAGCAAGTAACAGAATAAGCAAAATAAATCTAAACACTAAAAGGGAAGAAATATTTCAATCGGAGGAACGTAATGTGGTATACGGAGTTCCACAAGGAAGCATTCTAGGACCACCGCTTTTCACACTGTACATTAATGACATTCCAATGGCAATCAAACACCCGATTGCACTATTTGCGGATGACAGTACAATTACAATACCGTGTAATCAAAAAGAGTTTTATAAAGAAGATATAAACAAAACATTAAACGAAACTATAGAATGGTTAGACAATAACAATTTAAAAATTAATTTAAATAAGACTATGTTAATGCATTTTAGCCAACGCGCACTGACTCTTCCCAATTTTGACATAACATACAATAATATAACAATTGACGCAGTGAATACAACTAAGTTTCTAGGATTGACTATAGATTGGAATTTAAACTGGAAGGCGAACATAGAGGCCCTGACTAAAAGAATAAGCAGTAATGCGTACGCTTTGTACATTCTTTCACGGACGGTTAACATAGATGCACGAATAACCGCGTACTACGGGCTAACGGAATCAATTCTTAGGTATGGGGTTATCTTTTGGGGAAACTCTACTAATAGGGAATTTGCTTTCAAAGCACAAAAGAGATGTCTTAGAGCTATGTTTAATTTAAAAACCACCGATAGTTATAAGCCCTATTTCATACGATATGAACTATTAACATTGGCATCCCTTTATATTTTAGAAACGATAATGTTTGTTATGACGAATAATCACTTATTTCCCCGAATGGCGGATAAATTTCCTAGAAACAGGCGTGATCAGAGTCAAGTCTGTCTACATAGAAGTAGGACGGCACTTATGCGCAAAAGTGTCTTCTGCATGGCTCCTACTATTTATAATAAGTTACCCAAAAGTTGGAGGGAGCTAAATAACGTCAAATTAAAGAAACAATTAAAAATGTTTTTAAGTAAAAAGGCTTACTACACTATTAGCGAATTACTGGCGGAATCATTTATTTTGACATAGATTATTATTAATATTTTGACATTTTGCTGAATGTTGCATATCCTTGACATGAGTAGTTTTTTTTTTTATAATATTTATTTGACATTTTATTGATATTCTATATAGATCTGACATAAATTTCATATGACATTTGCTTGATATTTGACATTGGTATTTTTTATTTTAATTTTTGATTGTTTACATTTTGTTTAAATTCATTTTTCAAATTATGTATGATATTATTAGCATTTGATTGTTATTTGACACAGATAATGACAAACATTTTATTTGTTTTTTTTTTTTGATATTTTACATATTTTTATGAGTTAATATTATTAATTGACATTTCTAATTTATATTTTGACACAGTTATTATTTATTTTCAGATCTGTATTGTTGACATTTTTGTAATTATTGTGTTTAAAATTTATTTTTGTAATTGTTCATTATACTATTTAGTTATTACTTTGAAAATATTTGCACGCCATAGAATATGGCAAACATGTCCGAACATTTTGTACGTTTTTATGTTAGCCTGCATGCACGTATTATTTATGATTGCATGTATACACGTGTTTGAGCAAATAAATATATCTTTATCTTTATCTGCATCATAGCTATATTTAGTGTTGTTGTTATTAATAAAATAAATTAGGTGAAATGAATTCTAATGAGTGCTGCCAAGTTTTAACAGAAAATTCACTGAAAGAAAACGATTAATAACCTAACTACGTATCTATTCATCCACTACCAATCTAGTATTGATAGGCTAGACAATACACAAATAATATTCAAATTGTTAGGCTACAAGTGCAGCCAATTGTACAAATGTACTACAAAACGTAGTTAGAGTGCAGTCGTGCCGACAAAATTTTTTTTTGAATACGCTAACAACATTCGAGAGTCCATTTTTTTGGTTGGCTTGTCGTATAGAATGTGGCACGCCTAATCGCACTGTACGAACATTTTTATTTCCTACGCTGTTGTTGAATATTGTTGGTCGATAGGTAAAAGGACCAGGTTTTTTTGCATTGGGTGGATGGACTAAAAAACCTGGCATGAGTCAACCAAAAGTGCGTTTTTTTTCGGCTTTACTAAATAATCTTTTTATAAAGGTAATAATATATATGACTTGCCAGCGGCTATGCCAGACTGAAGGTCCTTCGCGAACTTACTACCGCGATAAAAAAAAGTGTTATATGTCCTAATCTAGGCAACGGTCTATTCTTGTACTAAACGCTTCATCCAATTTCGTTCAGTCATTGAAGCATGATTGACGACTAATCATTCAAACTTTTACACATCCAAACATACAGCTTTTTTCATTCACAATATTAAAGGGACAAGGAAGATGATAGTGCGATCATCAAAATGCTGCTGTAAAAAACTGTAGACCTCCGTTCTATAATTTTCTTTCTCTTTAAAAAGATTAATATTATGACAGTTTCTTGCCAATTCATTTATGAAAATATTATGTATGTAAGGAAAAATTTAAATCTCTTTAGTAAAGTTAGTGATAGACACAATTTTAATACCAGAAATAAAGATAAGTTAGATCAACCATCATATAGATTAGCTAAAGTACACACATCTTTCATGGGGTACTGTGTTAAATTCTATAACAAAATACCTTGTGAGATATTAAAGTTAAATGAAAGAAAATTTAAAACAATAGTTAAAAGCACACTTTGTAAACAAGCATATTACAAATTAGATGATTATATTCAAGATAAGAATGCTTGGAAACATGCTGGTCCTGCTCCATAGGCCTATCTTTGGTGTGGACAAAATCAAAATGGTTAATTTGTATTATATTCATAATTATAGTAACGCTTTATTTTTATTTTTTCTTCTTTTTTTGTTTAAAAAAAATGACTCGCACACTGTTCTGTTGTTGTTTAATTAGGTAATGTACCTATGTTTGCACTATTTGTAAGTACGTGAGGACCATGTTCCTATTTATCAAGCAAAGGAATTTACCTGTTAATGCTTGTAATTCTCTCATACCTATATGTAGTATAGTAGTGCTGGGTACATCGTCCTCACGTATACGAATTTATTAATGTATGTACCTATATAAATATTGTGTAAAACTTTTCTTTAAAAGAGTAAGTATGGAGTTTCTTGTGCGTTCTTCTCCATAACAACCTACATTTCCGAATGCACGGTAGAATCAATTTTTATTAAATGTAAATTTTAACGTTCAAAAGTGCCACATAATGGCCTCTCGTCAATTGTTCATACTGTGCACTGTATTGATCCAACATAAGAAAACGACCTTCAAAAAACCAACCACAGCATCCAGGCGACGAGTACCTGTAGCCAGCACTGACAGATCCATGTTTAAACACCCGTTCGTTAATAAATATTTCTGTTTCTTAGGTCCGTACCTCTATGACAGGATTGATAAGTTTATCGACATACTTGCTTTAAATAACAGAAGTTGTAAGAATAAAGTGTTTGAGTACATTCATAAACTGACCTATGACGAAACTGAAAACCTCATAATTGTACCACATTAAGGTCACATACTCACCCTCCTACATACACTCACTACACACACACTCTACACAAAAGGAGGTCACCACTTCACCACTTTACTTTTATTGTTCTTTAAATTTAATTTTTTGTCTGCTCCTAGTTTATGTATAATTTAATATAGGTAATGTATATGCAGGATTGAACTTATCAGCTTTTAAATGTATAACGGAAGAGCACTGTTGTCTGGGATACAGATATTAAGTTATCTAGTTCAGACTCAGACGTCTTGTAGGATTTTGGTTAGCTTAAGATCATAAAAATTGTTTCACATTCTTAATTAATTAATGATTAATTGAATTGAATAAATAAATTTATTATTATTATTATTATTTATTACTTGAAATAAACACATTTGACTTTGACTTTGACTTTGACTTTGACTTTAACAGTATCTGAGCTAGTTGTGCAAAAGTCGTTATATAAAATAAATCCTGTCCTACTTTCTAACTTTATATATTAACTAGTCCAGTGGTAACAAGAACATTTAAACCTGACTGCGGCTTAGCCCCAATTTAACTACTGTGTTATGCAGTTCATAGCTTCAAGTGCTTCCCCTCGCTCACACCGTCATAATGAAGAGTGACGACGCATAAAATGGTTCTAAGATCTTGAGAAAGTCAAATGCATGCATGGCATGGTTTTCATAACAATGTAAGCTGGTTAAGCTCAAACTTATTTAATTACTTTATAAGTTAAATTGAAGTAAAGAAAAAAACTCCTTGTCTCCCGATGCTGGTCGCGCCATCTGTTGGAAGTCCAAAATAATATTAATTACAACACAAAAGGCTAAATTGTTTAATTCTTTATAGGCATCTACTTATATATGTTTGTAGAAAATAATATCTGGACTACGGGGCTACACTATTGCTAAGTGAAGTCGCTATATTCGCCCCAATGGCTGTGCGCCCGCTCAATAGCATAATATCATTACTGAACCTCCTTTTAAACAGTTTTGTTTGTAAAATATTATTTGATTTACATAAGCTATGTTAGTTATGAAGTAATTCCAACCATCAATTTTTCTGTGTAAAATATTTTTAAATATCCAATTCGTTTTGGAGGAGTTTCCAAAAGTTGCGAAAAAATATCGTGCTTTTTTTTTTTTAAAGCAAAACTATTAGTTACACGTAAAAACCTTGTGTTCAAAATTATGAAGGTACATGAATCAATATTTTTTTTTTTTTTTCAAACCTTTTAAAAAGTTACAGTTTTACGGCACTAAAGGGTATGTAGGCCCTTAAGCTATTTCTTATTTCGAAGAAATGAACAGAAGCAAAGCCGCGGACATAAACTAGTATTTAATAAAAGTCACAAAGTTTTAATATGGTGTCGTCATCATCAATAAATTAACTCACTAGTAAGTAACTTTATTTTATAATTAATGTGCACACAATATAATATAACTTTGCGTTAGGTACCTACTGTATCGATTCATATTCAAACTTCTCACAAGAGAAACGAAGAGGCATCACAAATCAATACGTAATTACGGATCTGTATTACAATCTGCCAAAATATCAGCTTCCTTCAAATAACAGATCCCTCAAAGAGAAAATTGAGACTTCGATACGGAATTTCGATTTGCGATTAATAGAAATTGTTTCGGAAACGCAATAACTACGGGAATGCTCCAGGTGTTTATATACGGTGTAATTTTTTCTCGTTGACAAACTTCGTCAATCGAAGAGGAAAGTTTTCTTATTAAAGTAGCGACGAGTCGTCTGAGCAGTGAGGGATTCTTGCGATTCCATTAATAATGCAACTGAGGCAACAAAATGGACGTTTTTTCTTGGAATTCTGGAGAAGAAACATAATAAAGGTGGAACTCATCTGAATCAATGGAGGGGAAGGCATTTGCTTGGATTAAAATGTAGCTCCGGTGTGATTGAAGGGGTCTAGAGAATTACAGAAGTGTGTGCACAAGTTGGGGCTGTGACGTCAAACGGAATGGTTTTTCTTTTTGAACTTACGGGGATTATTGTATTTGGTTAAAAGCAGGTTTACGCAAAAAACGAAAATGATCGAAAATAATGTTGATGAAGGCTGCTTTGCTATTATGATACTGCAATTAAATTTAACATATTTTTCAAGAAAAATAATAATAATAATGGAGCTTAAGTAGCTATTGGTCGCGGATGAATTTGAAAGAGAGTTACCGCGGCGCTGGCTTATAAAACTGAAGGAACAAGGGTGGGTTTTAGTCAGTAAAAGTCTGACACGCTCTCCCGCTTCACCCAGAGCGGGAGAAGTCATTGGATGATTTGCCTACGCAAAAAAAAAAGATAAAAATACTAAGACAAATATAAAATGTTTACTTAGAAAAAGCTACGAGAGAGTTCGTGTTTAAAAAAAGATGTAAAGTACTGTTTTTAATTTCCGCGAAAGTAATCCCAGCTAAAATGTTTCCGTGCTCAAAGGTGGCTATTTAAAATTCTAGATGTAGTCTTCCTACATAAAACGTTTTACTCTGACACTATATTTTTATAATGCACTTTCCCACAGAATAAGAGGAAACTGGAACAAATATATTTTTCTTGTAAGTAGGTTGTATTTGCTACCTTGTTTGTAAAAAGAAAAATGATTTATTTTTCTACATGCCTGATATTTTGGAAAATTTATCTCATGTCCGTAAAATAACTGGCAGGTTTGAAAGCGATTGCTTAAAAGTGATACGAATGACAAAGGCATACCATAAAAAAGAAGAGACAAAACCTTATTTTGATCCCGACAGAGATGCACAATAAACAGCTAGTTTTGGATACAAAGAGCCATGTTTTAAATTCATCAAAACTCAGTACCCACAAAGCTGGGACCACACTAGGGAAACAAAAAATGGGTAAAATTGAAAACCAACAAAGTTACCGCGAACATCACTGTGCAGAATTTACTTCGTTAAACTATGAAATTCGATTGTAACGACAAAAAAGGGGAGAAAACATTTTCGTGGGAGCACTGTGTATTTTTACCACACACCGATGCCTGAAGACTCGCTTTGGTTTTGTAACAAAATCCTCTTATGGAAGTTTGTACGGTCGGTGAAATTAAACCGCTTTGCCAACTTGTCCACTGCTGACTTAGGGCGGACAGGCTTCATTGTTATTGTAGGACATGTTCCCACGCAATTGTTAAAATGACACCAAGATATATTTCATAACGTAATAATAACATCACGCCTAAATTTGCCGAAGGCTTAGGCAGAAGTGTCCTTTCACGTATAAAATACACCTGCATTTTGTCAGTAATGTTTAAATCTCATGTTAAAGGATGCGAGCGCATTTTTATGAGCCAGGCATAAATCTTGGCTCCGGACTGGTCTTGATACTGAGACATGATTACAATGTTCTTAACTAGTACAAGCCGCGTGGTGAATAAACAAGTACTGCCTTTATTTAGACCTTAATTAATGCATCTTTTGTTAAAAGTCCGAAAACTTTAGTTAAGTAAGTTAGCTGTGCCTCATTGTATTCTAATATCGAAACATGCCACCTTTTAAACATTATGAACACGACTGTCCTATTCTACCCAACTACCGATTCCGATTTCAACAATGTCCTAGCATTTACAAAAGTTCAGCCAACCGAGTCCTCTCAAATCTGTTACAAAGTCGGTTTTCAACAAAAACCCTGAGGTACGTGAACGACTGACCACTTCAAAGATTGCTGAATGAATGATGGCGGCAAAATATTAGTTCGGACTCCAACTTCGCGAAAGTTTAATGAAGTCCCATTTGTACACGCGCCGTTTGGACCGACTTTAAAGTTATTTGATAAAGTTTATGAGATTATAAGTTGTATTTGGAATTTGAAGGAGAGCAGTGGTGGTCCTTTCGAACCCAGGCCTGCGCTTTACTTTGTGTAAATTATTTCATCACCACTGCTCTCAAAACGGTGAAGAAAAACATGAGGAAACCGGCGTATCGTAGAACCAAAAATTTTACGACATTTGACACGCACGGGGCCCGGTGGCGGATTTTGGCCCAATCCCTTTCACAGAAAGGAGACCTGTGTCCCAGCAGTGAGAACATTAAAAGGCTGATGATGATGAAGATGATTTGAAGCATTAATTGTGTGTTAGTATTTTGTCGTTGCTTCATATACCAACCTCAATTCCATTGGACTCTTTTTAGAACAAGTAAAATTTCAGAAATAATAAAACCCCCGACACATTTATCTTGCGAAAACACCCCGATTCAAACAGTTAAATGCGCATAACTTTTGAACGACTGAACCGATTTAATTCAAACATAGCTAAGATTACTCTCGACAAAATCACCTTTTTAAACATAAAAAATATACAAAATCTGTTCATCCGTTGAGGCGCTATGGTGCCACAGACAGACACACAGATACACAGCAACACACGTGAAACCCCTCTTTTTCCGGCGGGGGTTAAAAAGTGATGATGGGTTTACAATAGAATAAATTTTAACCGGATTGACCTTTGACGACCACAAAGTTAAGGTCGGTCGAAAGGGGATATATCCCTCTAGGGATAATTTATCTCTAGAAAGGGGTGACTACTGAGATTACGACTAATAGAAAACTATAGAACAAAAAGCCATGTTTCGCTCAGATCAAATAAGTGAGAGTCTAGGTAACTTTTGACGCACCGGTTCGATCAATTTGGCGACGCCTAGGGCAGGCCTATGTCCAGCAGTGGATGTCTTTCGGCTGAAATGATGATGATGATGAAATAAATGAGGATAAGGCCAAGAGAATTATTAGATAAGTCAGAGATTGCATTCACCCATCCTTTTACCACAATATAGGACTCCCATGACACGAGAAATTGCCTTCAAAACAAAAAGCAAACAAAAAAAACAATTTTCTTCAGTAAATCGACCATACCAAAGTAATAAACTCCATCCCACAAACTACATTCCAATCCAACCCATCCATACTTACACAGACCCAACAAAGTAATGTTTATCAATAACCTAACAAGATAGATCGTCTATTGGATTTGATAATTCTGCAGGAACTATAGAGAATTCTGTTAACTCTGCAACTTTGCCTTGTTATAACGATCCAGTTTATTAACTACTCCCGTTCATGTATCGGGAACGGTGGTGAGTAAATACTACTGGGAAGTAGTAACATACTCGTACAGCAGTTTAGCTGTTGACTTGGTTGTTTTACTCTCTTCAGAATCGGTGTAGTGAGGTATGTTTAAGTAAGCCCCTTCGCACACGGATCGTAAGCGTAGTCGTCTCGTAAGCGTATCGTCATGACGCAATGAGTAGGAGACTGCAGAGTTCTACCAAACGAATCGTCACGTAGACATATCGTTCAGTAAGTTCTCGTCTTACGCACGTACTACAATACGTCTACGATACGACGCCGTAAGCAGAGAGGCACAAAAACACTTTTAATGAAAATTTAATAACTTTTAATCTCAGATTTTTTATTTATTTAAATTTAATATCCTCTTCTGAGAGTTCACGTGCTGCAAAAAATAATCTTTTCCAATGAGTACGACGCTTTCTACTTCTGACATAGTTAAACAATAAAAAATCTTCTTTGTCTGAAGAAAAAGTAAGATCATCAATAAATCCATC
Source organism: Orthosia gothica (assembly GCA_949775005.1). Lineage (NCBI taxonomy): Eukaryota > Metazoa > Arthropoda > Insecta > Lepidoptera > Noctuidae > Orthosia > Orthosia gothica. The sequence continues at coordinate 6,144,706 of OX459064.1, read as the reverse complement.
GAAAACATCTGGTTTCAGTGACGCCATGATTTCATCTAATGAGATTTTGCTTACAATACGATACGTCTACGCGACGATTCGTTTGTAGAAGTCTGCAGGTCTCCTACTCGTTGCGTCATGAAGATACACTTATGAGACGACTACGCTTACGATCCGTGTGCGGAGGGGCTTACTCTTGCTTTTTTACGCCAGACTATCGTAATGACAATAAAGATCTCATAAGATTCGCTGCAGCACCGCTTCGTATGCGGACTTGTTTGAACATGTACGTGCTCGTATTGCTCTCGTCCTACGAGCGTATTACGATACGCTTACGATATGACGCTGCGTGCAGAGGGGCTAAGTTTTGAGCATTAACGTCCTGATCTATGGGGCGAGCTTGTCAACTTTTGGTTTTTCAATAAATGACTTGTCGTTTTATGAATACATATTTTCCTTGGCATGTGATGACAATTTAATGATAAATGATAAATGATTTTATTTCTGTAAGTTGGTTTGTACAAACACTTTTACATGTCGATCATATTTTTTAAAACTAGATGAGGTCGGCGTTTCCTATCTGACTACTCTGAGAAGAAAGGCCGAAACAAACTCAGAGGTCACAGTCTCTTTTAAAGTCTTGACAAAAACTTGGTTATATCATGTGAAGACCATGTAGACATATGTCTGAAATGGTCTTTTGAGGAAAGAACCAGCCAGATTGAGTGGACCTGTCCAGTCAGTGCACGCATTTGTCAATAACCGAGCAGCTCAACTCAGAATTTACGGAGCTCAACGATTCGACGAACAATACCAAAGAAAGGACATTCGGGTAGGCCGCATAAACTACTCAAACTGCCAGACCATGAGTAAAAACTAACTAAGTTATAATAAAAAACAAAAATCCACATAGTCTTCACATTCACAATAATAAAAAATAAAAAATATAATACTTTAAAAAGTAAATATTCTTGTCATTGCAAGAAAACAAAAAAAAAATATCAAAATTAAAAACAAAATTCACGGTGCAAAATATAAAAAATCAAAATTAATTGGAGCAGCTCAATCCCAAGCCTTTTTGTCCTCAACGTAATCTTTAATAGTATAAAACGCTTTCTGACACAACTTACGTTTAATGAATGATTTGAATTTATTAAGACTTAGATCTTGTACGTGGCTTGGAAGCTTATTATAAAAGCGTACACATTGACATCTAAACGAGCCACCTATCTTCTTGAGCCTTGTTGTAGGTACTACAAATTTGTGTTTGTTCCTAGTATTTATGTTATGGATATCACTGTATTTTTTAAACAATTTTATATTTTTATGAGCATATAAAAGATTTTCATAAATATACTGAGAGGGCACAGTCATTACATTAATCTCCTTAAATTTCTCTCTGAGAGAGTGCCTCGGGCTTAATTTATATATTGATCGAACAGCTCTTTTCTGCAAAACAAAGATATTCTGGATGTCGGCGGCATTTCCCCACAACAGAATACCTTACGACATTACACTATGAAAATAGCTAAAGTATACTAAACGGGCTGTCTCTATGTCAGTTAAATTACGAATTTTTCTAACAGCATATGCTGCGGAGCTTAGCTTCTTTGACAATTTATCTATATGTGGGCCCCACTGAAGCTTAGCATCCAAAGTTAAGCCTAAAAATACTGTGCTATTCTCAGGATTCAATTATTCGCCCTTTATCAACACATCAGTTTTCACCTGCCTAACGTGAGGTAGGGTAAACTTAATGCATTTGGTTTTTTTTTCATTAAGGAGTAAATTGTTAACATTGAACCAGTGAACTACTTTTGAGATCGCGCTATTTACTTCGTCAGTAACCAGCTGCTGCCGTTTAAGTTTAAACAAAAGTGAAGTATCATCTGCAAACAACACTATGTCATGGTTATCCTTTATGAGGTAAGGCAAGTCATTAATATAAATAAGAAACAAGAAAGGACCAAGAATCGAGCCCTGCGGGACTCCCATTTTTACTATAGATCCGGGTGATCTTTTTCCATTAACGTCAACAGTCTGAATCCTATAACTCAAGTAAGAAGTAAGAAGATCCAGAGCGCTGTTCCGGATCCCGTAGTGGCGGAGTTTCCTGATTAGCGTTTCATGAAGAACACAATCAAATGCCTTGGACAAATCACAAAAGATTCCCAGGGCATCGCACTTATCTTCCCATGCATTATAAATATGTCCTAAAAGCTCAACACCGGCATCAGTAGTTGAACGACCCCTTGTAAAACCGAACTGTTTGCTATGTAATAATTTATGCTTATTAAAAAATCTTTGCAATTGCTCTAAAATTAATTTCTCAAATATCTTACTAAAAGTAGGTAGTACTGAAATAGGTCTATAATTTGTTGGGTCTGATGTACTACCTGATTTAAACAAAGGTATTATTTTACTATTCTTCATTAGGTCAGGAAACTCCCCACAGTCGATACAATTATTAAAGATAATAGCTAAACTAGGTGCGACAACATCAATAATAGACTTAGCAACTTCTACAGAATGACCCCACAGATCTGCAGTCTTTTTAAAATTTAAAGTGTGAAAGGTTTTAATTATGTCTCTATAAGTAATATGTTCAAAAAGAAATTCCGTATCGCAGACATTAACATTTTCTTTTAGCAAGACTCAGCAACAGAAGGTGATGAGTTTAGGGATTTAGTAGTTGAAATGGGAATATCCGAAAAGAAATTTTCAAAGGCCACTGCGACTTGTGAGTCTGATTTTATGATGTTGTCATTAATAGACAGGCTGTAGTCAGTATTTCGGTTACCAGATCTTCCCGTTTCACTATTAATAATATTCCAAGTCGTTTTAATAACATTACTACTGTTTTTAATCTTCGAACTCAAATAATGCGACTTGGCCAAACTACAAACTTTTTTAAATAATTTTGAATAATTTCTAACATATAAATTAAATTCAGCAGTGTTTACATAAGGCCTTTCACTGTACAGCTCATAAAGCCGTGTTCTACTTTTATGAATACCAATGGTCGCCCAATCACCGAATGATGCATTACTATTAACGGAGATATTCTTGGGAATAAAGGTCGAATTAAATTGTTTGCAGTATATACTAAAAAAATCATCATATAGGTGATTAGGATCAGCATGAATTGACAAAATTGGTAATTTATTAATGAGTTTAGCCTTAAAAGCTGCCAAACGACTTACAGTTTTGGGGTTAACAGTGATATCCTTGTTGTTGTTTAGGTTTTGTATAGTAATCCTCTGCCCACAATGATCAGAATCTAGTAAATTTATAATTTCTTTGTGGACAGGTATAACATTAGTATAAATATTATCTAAGCATGTGGCACTAGTAGGGGTTATTCTTGTGGGCTCCAAAAATAGGTTTACTGAAATTAAACATGACCTGCCGCCAAAGATAAACCCTAGTAATAGATTTGCAGTTTATATTAAAAAATTCTGTCATATTTTAACCCCCGACGGAAAAAGAGAGGAGTTATAAGTTTAACGTGTTACGTATGTACAACCGATATTAATTTTGTATTTTTTGTTTGAAAAGTGACCATAACGAGAGTGTTCTTTGCTATATTTGATAAAAATCGGTTTGGCTCTTCAAAAGGTATGGGCGTTTTACTGTTTGAATCGGGGTGTTTTCGCATGTTATCATGTCATAATTACGTGTTCAATGGATTGTCGTTCGAAACGTGTCACTACTATGCATGAAATAAAAAAAAAAAAAATGAAGTTTCAAATTTTTAAAATTTTACTTGTGTGAAACTAAAAGCCTTCTCTTGGAAAAAGGTTAGGCTAGTGGAGTTTTGAATAGAATAAATAGGCTGTATAGATGACACTTCCGCTTTCAAAACACCACAAGTTCCCTTTACTCTTCCTCATAAGTTAAGAATAAGACCGTCATAATTTTCTGGACTAGTATGAAATTCCTGGAAAATATTTATCTCGAACCTCCAGTGGTCAAGTCCAACATACAAAATTATCCATTGAATGAAATATTAAAATATGCAGACGCATAAATCACGCTACGCTGGACTGTAATACACTCGTTACAATACAATGTGCGATAAATTATTGCACAACCATTTTTATTTGGAAAATAGTGTTTAAAACAACATTTCCGTACTGCTTCCAGAATATTTCCGGACTGTAAGTACTTGTGTTTTGTTAACACCCGCCGGAAAAAGAGGGGTGTTATAAGTTTCACGTGTGTTGCTGTGTACCTGTGTATCTGTATGTCTGTCTGTGGCATCATAGCGCCTAAACGTATGAACGTATTTTGATTTAGTTTTTTTTTTTTGTTTGTAAGGTGATTTTGTCGAGAGTGTTCGTAGCTATGTTTGAATAAAATCGGTTCAGCCGTTCAAAATTTTTGGGCGTTTTACTGTTTGAATCGGGGTTTTTTTCCCCAGGATATGTAAGTCGGGGGTTTTTAAATTTTGATATTTTACTTGTTTTAAGTTCATTGACTTATTGGCTTTTTGTGTTGTCTTCCGTTAATCAGAAGAACTTTGGTTTAATTTAAGAACCTTGCACGTCTCCCCTGGTTTCAAGACCTGAGTGAAATGTTTTATTTTTTCGGGTCTCTCAACTTAAAGACATCTGAACTTGTTTCTTTTGTTTGTAGTTTATTATTTTAAAGACGAAGAATAATATGCGGGGTTTTTTCAACTAAACTTTGGATGAGTGGGTGAATCATGTAGGTACGTATTACTCGCCCAAGGTCACTGGCGCTTGTTGTCACTTTAATGTCAGATTAAGGCGCAAATACTACCTACTCAATAGCGAATTTGAAAATGAGAATGACGTCTAAACGGCTAGTCGTATTTTTTTTTAAATATATATATTAGACCTTTCTTAATAATTTGATATAAGATTATTTTTGGTTTTATTCGTATAACATAGTGTAATTAATTTGTAAAGTTATGTCTAACACGGACAAAAACACGACAATCGCACCAAAACCGAAACCGCCGGGCGTATTTAAATAAAATTGGCACCATCTCAAAGTCAATTTAAGTATCTACATTTTGGTCTAAGCCTTTTTTTAAGTCATAGAATAATCTATACCAATATTATAAAGAGGAAAGATTTTTTTGTTTGTTTGTACCGAATAGGCTCCGAAACTACAGAACCGATTTAAAAAAATCTTTCACCAATAGGAAGCTACATTATACAAAGTAACAACCTATCATGCCTCAACGTAGCTGAACTAAAGCCCGTCAAGTGAAACTCTAAAATCACACGAGTAATTCCAGATACTATTGACGGTTCGTTCTATTGAAACGCTCGCTCTTAGATTTGTGGAGGTAGTTCTGTTAATAACACGCCACGGGCCTGCGATTGGCAGGCTAATTGATTTCTACTCAAACGCAGCCAGGTAAGGCGAATTTTAGCAGCGAAATTGTAAGGACGGTGCAGCTAGACGCTGCAGGCTGCAGCGGAAATATATTTCATAGACCGATTAGCTTTTGGCTTAGTGAGATGGAAGTTCAATGAGGTTTAGTAAATTGATAAAGGAGGTAAGGCAAGAAATTATTTCGTTTTGAGGTGACTATGAGCAGCTTCTTGGGACTCGTGGCTATCAAGGGGATACTTATATGGTCATCAATTTGATAATATTTGTTTTTTTTTTCATAAGATGTAATAAAAGTAGAAATTTACTTAAATTAGGAAACTATATCTAAATGAATGTGTGCTGCCAACGTGTGAAGAGTTGGCAGCACAAAAATTGCACATAAAACTTGAATACACAGCTATAAACTGGCTGAAAGATTATTATTACTTACCTGCATCATAGCTATATTTAGTGTTGTTGTTGTTAATAAAATAAATAAGGTGAAATGAATTGTAATGTGTGCTGCCAAGTTATAACAGAAAATTCACTGAAAGAAAACGATTAATAACCTAACTACGTATCTATTCACCTACTACCAATCTAGTATTGATAGGCTAGACAATACACAAATAATATTCAAATTGTTAGGCTACAAGTGCAGCCAATTGTACAAATGTACTACAAAACGTAGTTAGAGTGCAGTCGTGCCGACTGCAATTGTTTTTGAATTCGCTAACAACATTCGAGAGTCCATTTTTTTGGTTGGCTTGCCGGATAGAATGTGGCACGCCTAATCACACTGTACGAACATTTTTATTTCCTACGCTGTCGTTGAATATTGTTGGTCGATAGGTAAAAGGACCAGGTTTTTTGCATTGGGTGGATGGGCTAAAAAACCTGGCATGAGTCAACCGACAGTGCGTTTTTTTTCGGTTTTACAAAATAATCTTTTTATAAAGGTAATATTTATATATGACATTGCCAGCAGCTGTGCCAGACTGCAGGTCCATCGCAAATTTACTACCGCGATAAAAAAAAGTGTTCTACGTCCTAATCTAGGCAACGAACCATTCTTGTGCTAAATGCTTCATCCATTTTCGTTCAGTCATTGAAGCATGATTGACGACTAATCATTCAAACTTTTACACATCCAAACATACAGCTTTTTTCATTCACAATATTAAAGGAACGGGCTAGACGATAGTACAATCATCAAAATGCTGTTGTAATAAAACTGTAGACCTCCGTTCTATAATTTTCTTTCTCTTGTACAGTATCTGAGCTAGTTGTACAAAAGTCGTTATATAAAATAAATCCTGTCCTACTTTCTAACTTTATATAATAACTAGTCCAGTGCTTACAAGAACATTTAAACCTGACTGCGGCTTAGCCCCAATTTAACTGCTGTGTTATGCAGTTCATAGCGTCAAGTGCTTCCCCTCGCTCACACCGTCATAATGAAGAGTGACGGCGCATAAAATGGTTCTAAGATCTTGAGAAAGTCATGATACATTGCAGTTTTTATATTGTTTAATATGGCATGGTTTTCATTACATTGTAAGCGGGTTAAGCTAAAATTAATTTAATTTCCTTATAAGTTAAATTGAAGTAAAGAAAAAAAACTTCTTGTCTCCCGATACTGGTCGCGCCATCTGTTGGAAGTCCAAAATAATATTAATTACAACACAAAAGGCTAAATTGTTTAATTCTTTATAGGCATCTACTTATATATGTTTGTAGAAAATAATATCTGGACTACGGGGCTACACTATTGCTAAGTGAAGGCGCTATATACGCCCTAATGTTAACGCAGAACTGGCCGTGCGCCCGCTCGATGCCAAAATATCAATATTGAACCTCCTTTTGAACAGTTTTGTTTGCAGAATATTATTTGATTTACATGCTTTGTTAGTTATGAAGAAATTCCAGCCATCAATTTTTCTGTGTAAAAATATTTTTAAACATCTAAGTCGTTTTGGAGGAGTTTCCAAAAGTTGCGAAAAAATATCGTGTTGTTAATATTTTTTTAAAGCAAAACTAGTTACACGAAAAAACCTTGTGTTCAAAATTATGTACATGAATCAATAATTTATTTATTTTCAAACCTTTTAACCTAGCCGTTACTAAGGATTATGCTTTAGAAAGTTACTGTTTTACGGCACTAAAGGGTTGGCCCCTAAGCTATTTTTTATTTTAAAAAAAATAACAGAAGTAAAGCCGCGGGGAGAAACTAGTATTAAATAAAAGTCATAAAGTTTTTACATGGTGACCTCTTCATAAATAAAATTACTCTTTAGTTAGTAACTTTATTTTATAATTAATGTACAAACAATATATTTATTTATTTATTTTATTGCTTAAAACATGGTACACAAAGGTGTTACATGAGTTAGGGTCAGATCATATATATTTTGCTTAAGACTAGAGCATGCAAAATGATAAACATAACTTATGTTCAAAGTATTCCTTAATGCTATAAAAATTATTATCATTGAGCCATTTAAACAAGTGAATTTTAAACATTCTGCTATTTAGTATATTATTATATAACTTTGCGTTAGGTACTGTATCTACCTATTCATATTCAAACTTCTCACAAGAGAAACCAAGAGGCAACACAAATCAATACGTAATTACGGATCTGTATTACAATCTGCCTAAATATCAGCTTCCTTCAAATAACAGATCCCTCAAAGAGAAAATTGAGACTTCGATACGGAATTTCGATTTCCGATTAATAGAAATTGTTTCGGAAACGCAATAACTACGGGAATGCCAGGTGTTTATATACGGTGTAATTTTTTCTCGTTGACAAACTTCGTCAATCGAAGAGGAAAGTTTTTTTATTAAAGTAGCGACGAGGCGTCTGAGCAGTGAGGGATTCTTGCGATTCCATTAATGTTGCAACTGAGGCAACAAAATGGACGTTTTTCTTGGAATTCTGGAGAAGAAACATAATAAAGGTGGAACTCATCTGAATCAATGGAGGGGAAGTCTTTTGCTTGGATTAAAATGTAGCTCCGGTGTGATTGAAGGGGTCTCGAGAATTACAGAAGTGTGTGCACAAGTTGGGGCTGTGACGTCAAATGGAATATTTTTTCTTTTTGAACTTACGGGGATTATTGTATTTGGTTAAAAGCAGGTTTACGCAAGAAAGGAAAATAATCGCAAATAATGTTGATGAAGGCTGATTTGCTATTATGATAATGCAATTAAATTTAAGATATTTTTCAAGAAAAATAATAATATTAATGGAGCTTATGTAGCTATTGGTCGCGGATGAATTTGAAAGAGAGTTACCGCGGCGCTGGCTTAAAAAACTGAATTAACACGGGTGGGTTTAGTAAGTAAAAGTGTGACACGCCCTCGCGCTTAACTCTGAGCGGGAGAAGTCATTGAAAGATATGCCAAGCCAAAAAAAATAGTTGCTGTTACAAAGTAAAATAATAATAAAAATACAAAGACAAATATAAAATGTTTACTTAGAAAAAGCTACGAGGCAGTTTGTGTTTAAAAAAAGATGTAAAGTACTGTTTTTAATTTCCGCTAAAGTAATCCCAGCTAAAATGTTTCCGTGCTCAAAGGTGGCTATTTAAAGTTCTAGATGTAGTCTTTTTACATAAAAAGTTTTACTCTGACACTATATTTTTATAATGCACTTTCCCACACAGTAAGAGGAAACTGAAACAAATATATTTTTCTTGTAAGTAGGTTGTATTTGCTACCTTGTTTGTAAAAAGAAAAATGATTTTTCTTCCAACTACGTAGTAATGTTATCATTAATCACTACAAAACTGATCACAAAGTACGTATTTATTGCTTAGAACCAAAACAGTGCAGAAAAGTTATATGAAATCTCATTGTTGCACTGTTTTATTTTAATGCACTGTTTTGTATATTTTATCTAAACTAATATTATAAATCCGAAGAGTAGGTACTGTAGTTAGGGTAGGTAGAGTAGGTAGAATAGATAAGGTAGGTAGAGTATGTAGAGATGGTAGAGTAAGTAGAGTAGGTAGAAAAGGTAGAGAAGGAAGCTAGAGTAAGTAGAGAAGGTAGAGTATAGAGTAGGTAGAGAAGGTAGAGTATATAGTAGGTAGAGAAGGTAGGGTAGGTAAAGTAGGTAGAGAAGGTAGAGTAGGTAGAGAAGGTAGAGTAGGTAGAGAAGGTATTTTTATTTATTTATTTATTTATAAGGTAGAGTAGGTAGAGAAGATAAAGTAAGTAAAGTAGGTAGAGTAAGTAGAGTAGGTAGAGAAGGTAGAGAAGGTAGAGTAAGTAGAGTAGGTAGAGTATAGAGTAGGTAGAGAAGGTAGAGTAAGTAGAGTAGGTAGAGAAGGTAGAGTAAGAAGAGTAGGTAGAGAAGGTAGAGTAGGTAGAGTAGGCAGAGTGGGTAGAGAAGGTAGAGTATAGAGTAGGTAGAGTAGGTAGGGTAGGTAGAGTAAGTAGAGTAGGTTAAATAGGTATAGTAGGTAGATTAGGTAAAGTAGGTAGAGAAGTTAGAGTAAGAAGAGTAGGTAGAGAATGTGGAGTAAGTAAAGTAGGTAGAATAGGTAGAGAAGGTAGTGTAAGTAGGGTTGTAGAGTAGGAAGAGTATGTAGAGAAGGTAGAGTAGGTAGAGAACGTAGAGTAAGTAGAGTAGGTTGAGAAGGTAGAGTAAGTAGATTAGGTATAGTAAGTAGAGTAGGTAGAAAAGGTAGAGTAAGTAGAGTAGGTAGGGTAGGGAGGGTAGGCAGGTTAGACTAGGCAGGTTAGGTTAGGCAGGGTAGGCAGGATAAGCTAGGCAGGGTAGCCAGGGTAGGCATAGTAGGTAAGGAAGGCAGGGTAGGTAGGTAGTGGTAGGTAGATTGGGAGCCAGTTGACGGGAGCGAAGCCGCGGGGGTTAGTTAGTTTAGATATAAATTTATTACAGAGGTTTAATGTCTCCCATTAAGTTTAATATAAAACATATGCAGTAGATCGAAAAAGGTACTGGCGTGGTACGAGTACTGGCTGAGAAAAAGAATCGGCGTATAAAACCAATTAGGTGAAAAAAATGCCCCGCATCTTGTACCATTGTAGAACTTTGATAGGTAGGTACTTCATATTTAGCAAGAAAAGTATAAAAAAATGGATATAGATGAGAGGTAGATTGGTAGTTGAAAGAAAATTAGATTACGCACCTCGCTAAAGTGAGTAATTAATGCACTCGTGTTAATTTAGTGCCCTCGCGTGCGTTCGGGCACCAACATAACACTCATGCATTAATAACTCACTTTGCGCTCGATGCAACAATCTACTATATTTTTCTACATGCCTGATATTTTGGAAAATGTATATCATGTCTGTGAAATTACTGGCAGCTTTGAAAGCGATTGCTTAAAAGTGATACGAATGATAAAAGCATACCATAAAAAACAGGCCAAGTGCGAGTCGGACTCGCGCACGAAGTGTTCCGTACCATTTTCGTAAAAAACGGCATTAAAATGACGTTTGTTGTATGGAAGCCCCCCTTAAATATTTATTTTATTTTGTTTTTAGTATTTGTTGTTGTAGCGGCAACAGATATACATCACCTGTGACCTGTCTAGCTATCACGGTTCATGAGATAAAGCCTGGTGACAGACAGACAGACAGACAGACGGACCGCGGAGTCTCAGTAATAGGATCCCGTTTTTACCCTTTGGGTACGGAACCCTAAAAAGAAGAGACAAAACCTTATTTTTATCCCGACAAAGATGCACAGCAAACAGCTAGTTTTAGACCAAAGAGCCATGTTTTAAATTCCTCAAAACTCAGTACCCACAAAAATGGGACCACACTAGGGAAACAAAAAATGGGTAAAATTGAAAACCTACAAAGTTACCGCGAACATCACTGTGCAGAATCTACTTCGTTAAACTATGAAATTCAATTGTAACGACAAAAAAGGGGAGAAAACATTTTTGTGGGAGCATTGTGTATTTTTACCACACACCGATGCCTGAAGACTCGCCTTGGTTTTGTAACAAAATCCTCTTAAGGAAGTTTGAACGGTCGGTGAAATTAAACCGCTTTGCCAACTTGTCCACTGCTGACAAAGGGCGGACAGGCTTCATTGTTATTGTAGGACAAGTCCCACGCAATTGTTAAAATGATACCAAGATTTATTTCATAACGCAATAATAACATCACGCCTAAATTTTCCGAAGGCTTAGGCAGAAGTATCCTTTTACCTAGAAAATACACCTGCATTTCGTCAGTAATGTTTAAATCTCAAGTAATAGGATGCGAGCGCATTTTTATGAGCCAGGCATAAATCTTGGCTCCGGACTGGTCTTGATACTGAGACATGATTTCAATATTCTTAACTAGTTCAAGCCGCGTGGTGAATAAACAAGTACTGCCTTTATTTAGACCTTAATTAATGCATCTTTTGTGAAAAGTCCGAAAACTTTAGTTAAGTAAGTTAGCTGTGCCTCATTGTATTACAATATCGAAACATGCCACCTTTTAAACATTATGAAAACGACTGTCCTATTCTACCCAACTACCGATTCCGATTTCAACAATTTCCTAGCATTTACAAATGTTCAGCCAACCGAGTCCTCTCAAATCTGTTACAAAGTCGGTTTTCAACAAGAACCCTGAGGTACGTGAACGACTGACCACTTCAAAGATTGCTGAATGAATGATGGCGGCAAAATATTAGTTCGGACGTTCGGACTCCAACTTTGCGAAAGTTTAATGAAGTCCCATTTGTACACGCGCCGTTTGGACCGACTTTAAAGTTATTTGATAAAGTTTATGAGATTATAAGTTGTATTTGGCATTTGAAGGAGAGCAGTGGTGGTCCTTTCGAACCCAGGCATGCGCTTTACTTTGTGTAAATTGTTTCATCACCACTGCTCTCAAAACGGTGAAGAAAAACATCGTGAGGAAACCGGCGTGTCGTAGAACCAAACATTTGACGACATGTGACACGCACGGGGCCCGGTGGTGGATTTTGGCCCAATCCCTTTCACAAAGAGGAGACCTGTGTCCCAGCAGTGAGAACATTAAAAGGCTGATGATGATGAAGATGATTTGAAGCATTAATTGTTTAAAGTTAGTATTTTATCGTTGCTTCGTAGGCCAACCTCTACTCCATGGGAGTCTTTTCAGAAAAACTGATGATGGGTTTACAATAGTATAAATTTAAACCGGATTGACCATTCATTATCATCATCATCATCTTCCTGCCCTTATCCCATGTTACTTGGGGTCGGCGCAACAAGTTTTCTTCTTCCATACCATCCTGTCCCCCGTCACTCCATCACTGACGCCCTTTTCTTTCATATCACTCCTCACACAGTCCATCCATCTTTTCTTTGGCCGTCCCCTCCCTCTCCATCATTCTCCATTGACCATTGACGACCACAAAGTTGATGTCGGTCGAAAGGGTATATAACCCCTTTCTAGGGATAATTTATCTCTAGAAAGGGGTGACTACTGATATGACGACTAATAGAAAACTAAAGAACTACTACTACTATAGACATGTTTCGCCGAGACCAAATAAATGAGAAACTAGGTGGACCAATGACCTCGTTAAGGTTGCGGGCATGCGCTAGAGACGCACGGGATCGGTCAATGTGGCGACGCCTGGGGGAGACCTATGTCCAGCAGTGGACATCTTTTGGCTGAAATGATGATGATAAAATAAATGAGGATAAGGCCAAGATAATTATTAGATAGGTCAGAGATTGCATACACCCATCCTTTTACCACAATCTAGGACTCCCATGACACGAGAAATTGCCTTCAAAACAAAAAGCAAACACAAAAATTTATTTTCAGTAATTCTACCATACCAAAATAATTAACTCCATTCCATAAACTAAATTCCAATGCAACCCATCCATACTAACACAGAAACAACAAACTAATGTTCATCAATAACCTAACAAGATAGATCGTCTATTGGATTTGATAATTCGCCAGGAACTGTAGAGAATTCTGTTAACTTTGCCTTGTTATAACGAACCAGTTTATTAACTACTCCCGTTCATGTATCGGGAACGGTGGTGAGTAAATACTACTAGGAAGTAGTAACATACTCGTACAGCAGTTTAGTTGTTGACTTGGTTGTTTTACTCTCTTCAGAATCGGTGTAGTGAGGTATGGTTAAGTAAGCCCCTCCGCACACGGATCGTAAGCGTAGTCGTCTCGTAAGCGTTTTGTCATGACGCAACGAGTAGGCAACCTGCAGAGTTCTACCATACGAATCGTCACGCAGACGTATCGTTCATTAGGTTCTCGTCTTACGCACGTATCACACTACGTCTACGATACGACGCCGTATGCAGAGGGGAGGAGCAAAAAATACTTTTTATGAAAATTTAATAACTCTTAATCTCAGATTTTTATTTATATAAATTTATTATCATGTAATGAAAGTTCCTGCGTCAGGAGGCGGCGAAAACTGGGCTCAAAATTAACATCCGAAAGACTCAAGAGATGCGTACAGGTGTGAGGAATTCTACACCGATGTTAATCGGCACAGAGGTTGTGGAACGCGTCCACAAATTCACGTACCTCGGGAGCGTCATGTCAGAGACTGGAGGAACTGAAGAGGATATCGCTTCTCGGATTGCCAAAGCACGAGCCACCTTCGCACAGCTGAGACCTGTGTGGCAATCGCGGAAACTGACCCGAAGGGTTAAACTCAAAATCTTCGGGTCCAATGTCAAATCCCTGCTGCTCTACGGGTGCGAGACATGGAAGGTAACAAAGGACATCTCGCGCCAAATCCAGGTCTTCGTCAACCGATGTCTTCGTCGCATCCTCGCAATTTACTGGCCCGAGATCATCTCTAATGTAGAGCTGTTGGAGAGATGCAACGAGACCCCGATCGACCGACAGATCAAGCGGCGTAAATGGAGTTGGATTGTTCACACGCTCCGGAGGGATTCCGATCACATTCCTAAACAGGCCTTAGATTGGAATCCTCAAGGAAAAGGAAGCGAGGCCGTCCCCGTCAATCTTGGCGACGTACCGTAGTAGCTGAAGCGACAAGCATTGGAATTGCGTGGAGCGGGGTGAAGCACAAAGCTCAAGACCGGTCTCGATGGAGGACTACTGTGGAAGCCCTCTGCCCCAGCTAGGGGACATAGGATCTTAAGTCAATGAGCGTGCAGCAACAAATAATCTTTTCCAATGAGCACGACGCTTCAACTTCTGACATAGTTAAACAATAAAATATCTTCTTCGTCTGAAGAAAAATAAGATCATCAATAAATCCATCGAAAACATCTGGTTTCAGTAACGCCATGATTTCAACTAATGAGATTTTGCTTACAAAACGATACGTCTACGCGACGATTCGTTTGTCGGTCTCAAACTCGTTGCGTCATGAAGATACTTGGCAATTTTGGCTTGTGTAGTTTTGAATAGAATAGGCTGTATATATGACTATTCCACTTTCCATACACCACAAGTTTACTTTCCTCTTCCTCATAAGTAAAGAACGACAATAAAAAGACATTTTTTGTTTTTCATTTACTATGGCGTTGCATTCGTTATAAGAATGTAACTTGTCTAGGGCTTCAGAAGTGCACTCGTTTTGAGGGGTGTTATAAGTTTGTGTCTGTCTGTGGCACCATAGCACCTACACTGATGAACCGATTTTGATTTAGTTTTTTTTTTGTCTGAAAGGTGATTTTGTCGAGAGTGTTCTTAGCTATGTTTGAATAAATTAAAAAATTTTATGGCCGTTTTACTGTTTGAATCGGGGTGTTTTTGATAGATAAATGTGTCGGGGGTTTTAAATTTTGAAATTTTACTTGTAGTTTTTTTACACCATCACTAAGAAGTGAGTAAGTAAGGTACCGAAAGGATTGATAAAATACCCATAATAACTCAACTTACACATTCGTGTTGTTTGTCCGTGAGTTCGGTTATATGTTCCATATTTTGATAACTGCTGAACCGATTTTGATGAAACTTAAACTATTCCCTAAGTTGAAAAATACGTAATAATGATCACGATCCGATTACAAGTTTCTGAGAAATGCGTGGACGTACATATTTACAAACATACATTTATGAAATTGGCACACGTGTTTAGAAGCCCACTTAGAGTAATATATGTGAATATTGTGCAATTCCAACAATATTACATACATAGGTACGTGTCGAATAAAATTGATAACTTATTTTTTTTAGAAGTCTGTAAAAAGGAAACTAAATAAACTAAACTATAACTAAATTCATTTCGCAAATAAAATTTTGCATGCAAAAGCATTACTGACATTATTGCTAGTATTTCTGTCACAGGCGATTATTTGTTGAGCCCGCTCAACCGTACTGTGTTCCGTGAAATCCGGCTTAAATTTTGTTCTACTGTCCAAAGATTTTAAAAACATTGGACAAGATATTGTCTTCTAGCTGACAAGTTACTGGCTGGCGCGTAACAAAATATTATGAGTAATTCTAAGTATTGGAATAAAAACAACTCATTAATAGCATTGCATTCCCATAAACACAATTTTGCCTTGTTTTGCATTTATTGTAATCTATTAAATCAGTCGGTAGGGGTTGGTTCACTTTTCTTTTTTAGCGTGGAGAAATGCTCATGCATACAGCGCTATCACGGGGAGTTAGTGCAGTTATGTTGGACTCTAATCCACCACGGTGTCCTCTTGTGCCGCTTATGGCGGGAACATGTGCACGCGTTAGCACTCACCGCGAACCCGCCGCGGCTGTCCGTCACCGGACCCTCCTCTGGGGAATACCTCCCATCAACCGGAGCACTAGAACACAATGTGCGCCGTGACCACCCCAGGGACCAAGACAACACTAAGGTGCCAGACGACCCCGTGTATGGCACCCTTGGTCCTTTCGTGACGGGTCAAGGTCAATAGCCCCGCCACCTACCATTGTTCGGCCGCAGGGGATAGGGAGAGCGGCCAACGCTACACCGACACTCCTCTTACCCTGCGGCCCCACCGCGTCCGCTATTAGACGGTGGCGACCCCGTCCAGGCCGCGGAAGATAGGGAAAGTGGCGCACCACAATACCGGCACTCCTCTGCCGCCGTGGCCTCCAACCCTCAGCCGCGATATCGTATGGTTTTGGGAGGCCCCATACGACATCACGGCCCGCCTCATTTGCGATATCGCCCAGGCAGCACCGCCGTCACCGTCGTCTTATCGGCAAAAGCCCTGACAAGCAGCCCCTCTTCGCTTCACCGTGTCGTGAGTCCCCCCACCGCCTCGACAATGAGGGAACCCACCGGAGGGAGGAGGGGTTGTTTCACTAAACCAACTTTTATTATTGAAAAACCTCTCCAAATAAGCTTTTCTGAAGAGTCGTCTAGACAAAGGTATATTAAAACCAGGTATATATCTACTTCTTAATATTAATGTCAAGTCGTGAAATCAAGAAAACTAAAAAACTCACGATATTTTCACTCGAACACAAAAGAAAAATAGTGTTGCAGCTAACGTAATAAGGCCAATACCTACATACGAGTACGAAACTAGGAACTAAACGATAGAAAATTCTGTCTTCAGTAATTGAAAATATAAGAGACGCTCTTAGATAAATACGGCTTCTATTATTTTACAGTATCTGTTCAGTGCTTTATGTTGAAAGGAAGGTAACATGTTTTGTTATAGATAATAGAGTTTTCATAGACTGCAAGTTTATGTTGTCAGCATGAAGTTAGTTTAGTTTGTTATTATTATGCTCGGCTTTATTTTACAATTACAATTTTAATATTTGTTGGTGTTCGTTTGATTAGTTTCGTTAGATGCTTGTTAACATTTTATCTCGTTTTTTTATCTTTTGTTTATTGACACATCTATGTACTGCTGTATCATGGAAATATTGTAACACCAAACATTTTTTTAAGAGACTAACCATGGAGAGCAGTGGTGGCCCAGTGGCATCGGCCGCGACTTACACATTGAACGAAGTCAATAAAAAGCTTGTAAAAAGAAAACGCCGACAGAGATGTCAATTTATGAGACTTCCCACACTTATGTAGGATTAGGGCACACACGGCCTGTGGCTGATTTCCCGAGAGCCCACACAATACCGCGTCCCAACAACCGTTTACTTTAATTGCGAAAGTATTTCACTGGGACGGTTTTCATTAGGATAATGCGAGGTAACATTAACGAGCAACTTTTGACATGCGTAACACGACATTTACATCGAACGACTTTCGATAGCTAGTCGCATTAGAAAAAATATTTCAATCTTTCGTTGTCAGACTGGATAACTTGAGATAATCATGTTTTTAAATATTGATATGCGATGAACAAGTTTGATGGTTAACTAAATTTATATCTTATTTACATTTATAGAAATTAAATCAATACAAAACCTAATGATTTAGTTGAAATAAAGTACTTTTAAATTGTCAGCTAGTTGCACATTCTCGAGCGTCAGTATCTATGGAGAATAATGTGCGAGAAATTCGATGGACATTCTTTTCCATCAATAAGTTTTAATTATAAGTATTTGGTTACATCATTCTTGTTGGAAGATTATATACCTGCACGTAAAAGCGTCTCGAGTAAAATAAATAACCTCAAAGTACAACAATTTATTAAAAACAGACAGAGGCAACAAAGTTATGACCCATCCCAACTGATGGTGCCCGTTTGTCGAACATGATGCATGGATTGGCACCATTAAGCTCAACCAATATCAAACTAATATACTTGATAGTACCAAGTTGGCACGAGCCGACTACCTGACCTGGGAATTCGCTCGATGCAACAAGCGGACCGGCGATGTGGCGAAGCTTAGGGGAGTTCTACTATGACCAACAGTGGACGTCTTTAGGCCGAAAATATGTTGATGATGGAACTATTCAAATGATCACACTAAAAAATAAATATTATTTTCGTAAGACGACACTATTTATTCAGTAAATTTACTAGGTATATAATTATACATAAACGTGAGGAACTCGTTCAGTGTAAATGAGCATGATCACTCTGGATTCTGATAGGTGATTAAAAATTCATGACATGGAGGTTACTCGGATTTCTGGATTGGGTACGCAATCCGTTTGTTTGTATATTTAAATCGATTTTGCATGTTATGATTAGATTTTATTGGGTCAACCTTGATAAGGTTGACTGTTTCATTTTGTTGAGGCTTCTATTCAGGGTGTGAAGAGGAGTCATTGTACTCATCATTAGAAACAACTTTTACTATTGGAGCACCCAGAAATCACGAAAAATTATGAGTGCAATGACCCCCTTTCAGGGATTGCGTTGTTTTTGTTACAACTTGTACAAGTATCGGAGCGGATTAAGAGCGCTGACCTTGAATGCGCAGAAGTCGATTTTTGGGTCTGAGTGGCGGGGGGCGTGAGGTGCAACGGGGGAAGCGGCGCCGGCGTCTTATTGGTCAATCAGTCGTCCTTCCCCCGACTCGCCGCGCTCACACGTCTCGTGTCCTCTAGGTACAGTCGCGCATTATTGTGTTAAATAAGAAGTAAACGTGTTTGTTTCGTGTTTCAACACTATGGAACGGAACTTCTTATTTAATATAATTTAGTTCTTTTCGTTGCCGATCAAAGATGCCGAATAAAAAGTGTTAACGAGGCAAGTACGAAAAATTATTTATGATGTGAATTGTCTTTAAAAAAAGAAACAGATGAAGTTGTTGCTGATTTAAAACAGGTGAAAAATGCAACAACAGGAGCGAATAATTCATTGCAGAAAAACTATTAAATTTAGTGACATATTATTTATTAATATGATGATAGGTTTATGTGCCTAAACCACACTGTGTTAAAATAAGCTATTTAAATATACATTATTCAAAAAATTTAAACTACGTACAAACAAATAATTTGTTTGAATCGCTCTTGGTAATTTTATGCGTGACTGTACACATGCACAAATCACCCCACCACTTCTGCCGAGCGCTTTTAATCCGCGCCGATACCTGTATACTTAATTATGTACAATTTGATTAAGGACACATTAATAAGAGAAAGGGGTACCTACTTATAGACCGACCGCTTAACTGAGACCATTCTGAAGTAGCTGCGCGGTTCGGAAGGGGTGTATTTATTTATTAAAACTTCATGCAACATAAAAGTACAAAGGTGGACTTAGTACTACCGCGTAGTGACCTGTCAGTCGATAGTTCACTGATGGATGTCAACATCTCTATTGCTACTTTAAGTACGGTCTCAGTTAAGCGGTCGGTCTATAAAAAGCACGTAGTTTAGCTGGAAAACCAAAGGGTAAACAAACTATGTACCAATGAAGTGTACCTAACCAACATTACCAGCCTAGCCTTGGCCCAACTGTGCTGTGGTCGGCTGCCAGAAAAACTGGTCAAAATAAGAATACAAATTCTTTTTCGACATAAATACTAGTAATACTCAAAATATACTTCTGTTGAAGTACTTCATCATCAATATACATATAATAAATCTGTAGAAAAATGTTTTTTAACACAAAAAAAAAAATCCAAAAAATCGGCCAAGAGCGAGTTGGACTCGCGCACGAAGGGTTCCGTACCATTATCGCAAAAAATGGCAAAAAAATCACGTTTTTGGTATGGGTGCCCCACTTAAATATTTAATTTATTCTGTTTTTAGTATTTGTTGTTATAGCGGCAACATAAATACATAATCTGTGAAAATTTCAACAGTCTAGCTGTCACGGTTCATGAGATACAGCCTGGTGACAGACAGACAGACAGACAGACGGACCGCGGAGTCTTAGTAATAGGGTCCCGTTTTTACCCTTTGGGTACGGTAAAAAAAAAATAGCTAGGCTGTTATAGGATGACCAACAGAACCCATTTCCAGCATTTTTATTTTTTTTGTCATTGTGTCGGTTTTTCTGTCTGTTTGTCTGCCTATTTAGTTGTGATATGATAACATTTATACATACAAATTGTGTGTCATCATCAACATCATATCAGCCGAAAGACGTTCACTGCTGGACATAGGCCTCCCCTAAGCGTCGCTACATTGACCGGTCCCGTGCGCTCGCAACCAGCGGATCCCCGCAACGTTCACCAGGTCATCGGTCCAAATTGTGTGTAACTCAAGAAGTAAAATATCGCAACACACGCAATTCAGATACTCGGACAGTTGAATTTCATATTCGATAGATGGCGTTGTGCATTTGATGTCATTTCCTGAATGCGGTGTAGGTAATTTTCTGCAAAAGAATGACCCTATAAAAAAAATTGGTAGGTAGGTACGTAGGAAGGTAAGTAGGATAGGGTAAGCAGTAGAAGGGCGCGAAGCCGCGGGCACTGCTAGTATTTGATAAACTTGGTCAACAAAGACTTAAACAGAATCGAACTGATACATTTCCTGTTAATTCCCCGCAGAAAGTCACAATGAAAACCAATAAGTCGTTGAGGTTAACAAAAACGTCACCCAATTGAGTTCCAGCCAAAGAATTCGCTGGAATGGGCGGAACCCACTGATACGAAGGATTCGGCGTTTCAATTAACGTGGAATCGCCTGCGGTACCATGATAGAATGTGTACGTTTGACCCTGTTGCATAGCCCTCCGTTGGGATGACTGAGAACTCCTGAAGCGAGTAAAGTGTTTTTTAACCCCCGCCGGAAAAAGAGGGGTGTTATAAGTTTCACGTGTGTTGCTGTGTATCTGTGTATCTGTGTGTCTGTCTGTGGCATCATAGCGCCTAAACGGATGAACCGATTTCGATTTAGTTTTTTTTGTTTGAAAGGTAATTTTGTCGAGAGTGTTCTTAGCTATGTTTGAATAAAATCAGTTCAGCCGTTCAAAAGTTATGGGCGTTTTACTGTTTGAATCGCGGTGTTTTCGCAAGATAAATGTGTCGGGGGTTTTTAAATTGTGAAATTTTACTTGTTGTGTTTATCTTTTGACTTGTCTTATCTTGTAAACAAAGATGGCGTAGGTATTTTTATATTCTGAATTAGAATTATCTCAAGAGAATTTGAATTTAGAATCTGCTTAGCAGTTGCTTTAAGCTGGAAACAAATTATCGGCAAATTATTGACTGACAGCCGCGACATATAGAATATCTAGGTAATGAATGTACATTACATTGTGCAAACTATCTGAAGTAAGTCGCGGACGTGACCTTGGGCGTTCAGACGTCTGATAAAGATCTGGCAGCCGCGTCCCATACGAGTGTGCACACATATCAGCCGAGCCTGTAAGTCGCGTCCGTCAGCCGCGTCCGATATTTTGTTCCCAGTTATACATTGCAGAGATTTTATAATAGTA